>CAUYPK010065600.1:0-54962 GCA_963574355.1 Loris lydekkerianus
AATCGGCCTGGGTGAATATTTTATGAGGAGGACTCCCCAGGCAATTGAAGCAGTATCAAAAATACACTATTGGGACCTGATCAAACTTAAAAGCTTCTGCATTGTCAAGAACATAGTGAGTAAAGCGAGCAGATAGCCCTCAGAATAGGAGAAAATATTTGCAGGTTATACCTCCGATAAAGATCTAATAACCAGAATCCACAGAGAACTCAAATTTATTAGCAAGAAAAGAACACATGACCCCATTTCAGGGTGGGCAAGGGACTTAAAGAGAAACTTCTCTGAAGAAGACAGATGCAAAATCTACAAACACATGAAAAAAAAAGCTCATCATCCTTAATCATCAGAGAAATGCAAATCAAAACTACTTTGAGATATCACCTAACCCCAGTAAGAGTAGCCCACATAACAAAATCCCAAAACCAGAGATGTTGGCATGGATTTGTAGGAAAGGGCACACTTCTACACTGCTGGTGGTGCCCACTAATACGTCCCTTCTGGAAGGATGTTTGGAGAATACTTAGAGACCTAAAAATAGGCCTGCCATTCGATCCTATAATTCCTCTACTAGCTTTATACCCAGAAGACCAAAAGTCACAATATAACAAAGACATCCGTACCAGAATGTTTATTGCAGCCCAATTTATAATTGCTAAGTCATGGAAGAAGCCCAAGTGCCCATCGACCCACGAATGGACTAGCAAATTGTGGTACATGTATACCATGGAATACTATGCAGCCTTAAAGAAAGACGGAGAGTTTGACTCTTTCATGTTTACATGGATGGAGCTGGAACATATTCTTCTTAGCAAAGTATCCCAGGAATGGAAGAAAAAGTATCCCATGTATCCCAGGAATGGAAGAAAAAGTATCCCATGTACTCAGCCCTTCTATGAAGCGAAACTATAGCTTTCACATGAAGGCTATAACCCAACTATACCACAAGACTATGGGGAAAAGACCAAGGAAGGGGAAGGGAGGGAGGAGGTTTTGGTGGAGGGAGGGTAATGTGTGGGCCACATCTATGGTGCGTATTTTTATCTATAATAAAAAATAAATAAATAAATAAATAAATGAAAAAGGAGTAAAGGGCTCAGTACCCATAGCTCAGTGGTTAGGCCACCAGCCACATACACCAAAGCTGGCAGGTTTGAACCCACCCCGGGCTTGCTAAACAACAATGACAACTATAACAAAAAAAAATGAAAAAAATAGCCAGGCGGGGTGACGGGCACCTGTAGTTCTAGCTACTCGGGAGGCTGAGGCAAGAGAATCGCTTAAGCCCAAGAGTTTGAGGTTTCTGTGAGTTGTGATGCCAAGGCACTCTACCGAGGGTGACATAGTGAGACTCTGTGTCTTAAATAAATAAATAAATAATATTAAAATTAAAAAATGAGGAAAGGTTGCTTGATGACTTGTGATATAGAAGAAAAAAAAGAGAAGGACTTAAATAGATATTTCCAAAGAAGACATAAAAATAGCCAACAGAGGTGGTGCCTGTGGCTCAGTGAGTAGGGCACCAGCCCCATATACCGAGGGTGGTGGGTTCAAACCCAGCCCCAGTCGAACTGCAACAAAAAAATATCCGGGCATCGTGGTGGGCACCTGTAGTTGCAGCTGCTTGGGAGGCTGAGGCAGGAGAATCGCGGAAGCCCAAGAGCTTGAGGTTGCTGTGGGTCCTGTGACGTCACGGCACTCTACCGAGGGTGGTAAAGTGAGACTCTGTCTCTACCAAAAAAAAAAATAGCCAACAGATATAGGAAAAGGTGCTGGACATCACTAATCATCAGGAAAATGCCCATTAAAACCACTGTAAGATATCTCCTGTTAGAAAGATAAAAAATGTTGGTGCAGGAATGGAGAAAAGGTAGTCCTAATACATTGATGGTGGGAATATAGATTGGTACAGCCATTTTGATTTCTAAAGAAATTAAAAATAATCAGTGTAACCTGGCTTATTGTACCCTCAATGAATCCCCAACAATTAAAAAAAAAAGAAATTAAAAATAGAATTACCATACAACCCAATAATCCCTTTTCTGAGCATATCCCCCAAAGAGATGAAATTACCACTTCATAAAGATATCTGCACTCCCCTGTTCACTGCAGCATTATTTCAAATAACCCAAATATGGAAATAACTTAAGGGGCTTTCAACTAATGGATGGATGAAGAAAACGTGGGGAGTGTGTGAGTGTGTGTGTGAGAGTCTGTGTGTGTGCGCGCGTGTGTGTGTGTGTGTGAGAGTCTGTGTGCATGTGTGCGCGTGTGTGTGAGTGTATAATGGAATATTACTCAGCCTTTAAAAAGGAGATCCTGCCATTTGCCACAATATGGATGGACATGGAGGACATTATGCTAAGCTAAATAAGTCAGACACAGAAAGAAAAACATTGCACCATCCCACTTATAGGTGGAATCTTTTTAAAAAGAAAAAAAGGTCAAATATACAAAGATAGAGAACAAAACAGCGGATGCCATGAGTTGGGAAAGGAATGGGGAGGTGCGAATCAAAGGATCCGAAGTAGCAGACATGTAGGATGAACAAGCCTAGAGACCTAACGTACAACATAAGGACTCCAGGATAGAAAATTGTATTAGTATTAGGGATTTCTGCTAAATAAGTAAACTTTAGCTGTTCTTGTCACATAAAAAAGTAACTGTGTGAGATGGCTGATATGTTAATCTTCTTCACCATAATAGCCATTTTACCATCTGTAAGTAACCCGTAACACATGTTGTAAACTTCCAAAATACTCAACAAAACTTATTTTTAAAAAATAAAATTTTAAAGAGTTCGAAAAAAGAGAGTTCACAACAAGTTCTGTTTTTCTCAATAACAAGTAGAATAAAAGCCTATGAATATCTGAGGCAAAAGCGCAGTATAAAGTTGGTTGCATTCCTTATAGCAGAATGGCAGGCAAGAAAGGAAACTTGTCAATGCAAGCAGTAGGACTAGAAAGGAAAAATAAGAACTCTGTGTGTGCAGTGGAGATTTCCTCTGCAGCCAGGCATTTGGCACTGCCAGCTTTCTACAGAAGTGTGTTCCTATTTAGAAATTTTGTAATCACAGCTAGTAACGGCCAATTCACCTTAAAAATTGGCATTTTAAAGAAATGTGTAATTCAGATAATGGGTAACCAAAAAATTCAATATGAACCCTGTGCCACCCATGCAGGTGAGTCATGACTCTGGGTGGGACACATAAGACCTCTAAGCCTCATGTTCCTTACTGGTACATGATGTGGTGGTCCAGGTGGACATGGCGGTCCAGGTGGACGTGGCGGTCCAAGTGGCCACAGAGGTCCTTCTAAAGACACAAACAATACAGTGTATGGTATCTCACTCTGAGCCTAAGAGATTTACACACTAAAAAAGCGGGGCAGAGGCAAGCCATGGAAATATGAAAACAGTAAGGAAATAGATTCTTTTATGTGCAAAAGGTATGAATTCTTTCAAAAAGATACTAAAGGAAAGCACAGAAACTATGGTGTCCTGGAATAGTATAATCAGGGATTAACAGATCATGTGCAGGATAGGCAGTGGTGGACAGACGGGCTCCATCCTGAAGCCAACTCCAGAAGGGAGCTTCTCCTGCCTTTACAGGGCCTGGTGCACTCTCCAAACTGGCTAAATTAGAAGACAAGAAAAAGAAAGAAATGTGTATCATCACTATGCTCTGTGACAGTGAAAAATTCAAACAAATATATACCGTGTTATTTTTTTTTAAAGACAAACCATTTGTTTTCAAATCATATATTTTCCCCACATAAAAATATAACATTCCCTCCCCCTGAGCTAGCACACAGTAAGTTTTTCGTGTTACTAGGGCCTCTTCAGAGAGATTGCTATACCAACAACCAGGACACTTTGAATGCAATATTTGGCTCAGAAAGGTCTTTCTAGACAAAACAGAAAACTTGACAGGCTCAGTGGCTCACACCTGTAATTCCAACACTCTGAGAGTGGGGTAGATTGCCTGAGCTCACAGGTTTGAGACCAGCCTAAGCCAGAGCAAGACCTGGCCTCTAAAAATAACTGGGAGTTATTTCCCGTGCTTGTAGTCCCATCCACTCAGCAGTCTGAGGCAAGAGAATATCTTGAGCCCAAGAGTTAGAGGTTGCTGTGAGCTATGATGCGAGAGCACTCTACCAAGGGTGATAAGGTGAGACTCTCTCTAAAAAAAAAAACAAAAACAGAAAACTCAGCATCTATAAAGTAAAAAACTATATTTTTATGTTCATATATTAAAATTTATGAACAGTAAATGCCACAAGTGAAGCAAAGATGAAATAGGTATGATAGCCAAAGGTTTGATTTCTTTAATACACACAAATCACTTGCAGTCTGTAAAAAAAAGATCAATAGCCAATTGAAATAGGCAAAGGAAGTGAACCACCCATTCTTAAAATTCCCATAGATGTTTTTACATGAAAAAGAATAACTCTTACTCAAAAATTTAAAAGATGTGAATCAAAACAATAAGATCCCACTTTTTAACCTATCACATTGGCAACTATTTTAAAAGCACGTAAACCTAGTGTTATGGTGGCGAGTAGGTAGCGGTCACTGATGAGAGTATGAATGGCTACTTAGCAAGACCTATAAAATGCAAAGTGCAAATATTCTTCAAGGGAACAATTCCATTTCTAGGAACTTACTTATAGACATAGTTGTACACATACCCAAAGACACATACTCACCCACGTTCACTGCTGAATTGTCAGTAACAGCCAAAGGCTGGGAACTTCCATAGCCTTCCATCCGGACTGACTGAATAATTATGGGCTGCTGATACCCATAGATCACCAGGCAGCCACCCAAGGGAAGGCTGTGGATCTACAGGTGCTGATGTGAGGCCATCTCCGAGACCAGATGGACAATAAGGAGTTTGGAGGCAGCGCAGAGGACCAAATTTGGAGATAGGGGAGCATTTGAAAGGATATAGCAATTATGTTAGTGTTCTGGAAGGAATCAAAAGAAAGTAGTCACAGTGGCTGCCTGGTCTAAATGGGGAAGAGACTTCCGAACTGTTTCAATGCTCTGCTATGTGCATTTACAACTTTTCCTTTGTAAAAAGTAGCTAATTTTTAAAAAATAAATATTAAATGAACACGTAAGCGTGGGGGCGGGGCTGGATCCATGGTACTTTCAGCTGTGGCGTCACAAGAAAGGAGATTCCACAACCCACCCCAGCAAGGAGCACCAATCCTAAGGGGAAAAGCAAGGCCAAAAAAAAAAGGTTAATAAAATTAAAAAAAAAAAACTTGTGCAGATATAAAGAAAATAATATAAAGAAAATGCAGCGAAGGCATCAGAGAGGCACTCTACACCAGCATACGACTAGTAAGAATGAATACGGCTCAGCGCGAGGTCACCCGCTTTCCTTACTCCCACTGGACCCCTCCCCAGCCCTCTCTCCTTGGGGACCGCTGGTCTGTGCTCTCCGAGAGGGCCACCGCGAGCCGGGCGCCTGACTCCTCCAGAACCGGGGTCCCTCCCGGAGGGTGGCACAGGTCAGCCCATCAGGCCGGCAAGGTCCAACCCCTGGGCTCTGCCGTCGTGTGTGCAAACTTTGCTGAGGTTTGGAAGAGCTCTCCATCTGTCACAGCCCCGGGAGGCCCTCGGCTCCTTAGCAGTCGCGCCCGGGGCTGGACACTGCCGCCGCGCGCTCCTGTCCCGCCGGGGCGCGCATTCATAAGGCCACAGTGCGACCCAGCGGGCCGCGGAGAAACTGCGCCGGACCGCCATGGGCCACCGCGGCCAGCCGCCACCCAAGCCCTGCAAGGGCTGGACCCGGACAGAGTCGCCGCCTCCCACCTGTTACAGTCTTCTGGGATATGGGGACACCAGGCAGTCTCCTTCCTCCTTTGTAAATGACAGCGGCCATCCTTGTGCCAGGCGAGATCGCTAAACCTGACGCTTCTCTCCCATTGTAGGTGAACGTGCTGGGAAAATTATAGTTGAAGGACTTGGGGGAAGGGGGAAGGGAGTTAATTAGGAATTCCAGACATCTGGCACCTATGAAGTCAAGAAAGGAACTGTTCATTTCTGTCTGAAGGATAACTCTAATCTAATAACATCTATAGATAATAGGAATAAAGCAGGCGCAATCAAAATGCCACCTCTCTGCTCACGTTGGTCTCTGATTAAGTGGAAATGTCCCTTGGCTTCCTGTCACGGCCCTTGTGACTGCCTCACAGCTCTTTCTATATTCCACTGTTAACCAGACCCTACAAGTTTGCTAAGGGGAAGACCTTGTCTCCCTCATCTATGTTAGGAATAGGAGGAAGGACAGAGACCCCACAAAAGTCACGGTCGGGAAAGGAAATAAACACATATACACTTTGTCATTTAAGGAGTTCGTTGAACCCCAAATTCCCATATATTATGCTCAGCCTTGATCAGGTAGGCCAGTATTTGTCACTGAATGTCCCTTGCACGTTGGTTCAGGCCATATTGATACCATATAACTTGAACCTCAGCCAATCCTGAATGTACAGTGATCTCATGTTTTGCAAAGGAAAAATTCCCCTCAAAACAATATTGAGCTTTTGGAGATTTTTTAGCCAACTTCAAAATATAAATGTTTGAAATATGGAAAGGAGAATCTAGGTGGCGCCTGTGGTTCAGTGAGTAGGGTGCCAGCCTAGGGTGGCCGGTTTGAAGGCGGCTCGGGCAAATCTGCAACAAAAAATAGCCAGGCATTGTGGCACCGCCTGTAGTCCCAGCTACTCAGGAGGCAAGAGAATCACCTAAGCCCACGAGCTGGAGGTTGCTGTGAGCTGTGATGCCACAGCACTCTACGGAGGGTGACAAAGTGAGACTCTCTTAAAAAAAAAAAAAAAAGTAGAAAGAAGAATCAAATGTCAGTGTATAGGATTAGATTCATTCATTTGGTTACACATAAAAGTTTAAATCACATTTGTGAAATAATACATTGATTTTGCAATAATGCTTTTTTGGGTCTACATTTTAGAAAGCAATTTTATATAAACTCTTATCTAAGTCTTTCAATACCTTAGTCACCCAAACAAATACGTCTTAAGGCATCCAATGCAGTAGATTTTATTTACATATAGTATTTTTTAATTCATGTTTGAGGCTATCTGTGAACATTGAACACCAAGCCATAATTATATAAATCCATGATTTCAAAAAAATTGTATAGGTTTAGATTTGCAATCTCTTCAACATATGCATTTACGGCATAGTGTTGTAATCATTGCTGATTGATACCAGTAGCCACTTCTTGCACAGGGAGGTCATACCCTGTAAGGGTCTAGCTGCCGACAACAAAGGTCTAACTCCTGGCTACTTTAAGCAAGAAATTTATAACGGTGTCATACATGTATAATTTCCAGAATCACTGAACTGGTGGTTGTAGGGAACTGTTTGGCAAGAAACAGACTCTAGACTGGGCTTCTAGTAATAATTCCAAAATCACAGCAGAGGACTGTCCAGAGAGAACAAGAAGCCACAAGCCAAATCTGGCTCTGCTGTCATGGCTACCCATGTAAGATAAGAAGCTACCAGTGAAGTTAAGCTGCTGCTGCCACACATCGTCTCTGCTACCTTCACAAACAAAAATGGATGCCTCCTTGCAAAGGAAGACTTATAAAAGTGCATGAGTTTTAGAACCTCAAGTATACCCCAAATCCTCACTGCCAGAGAGTATGGAAACACCGATTTTGCTTTCTATCTCCTTCAATGCAAGAAGACAGATTTGAAGAAAGATTGTGAGCAGGTTAGTCCATAGCATCTGCCTCCTTCTCTCAAGAATAATTTCTAATTTTGTGTCAAATTTACTCTCCCCCCCTTTTTAACCAATTCCATCAGATGACCTTTATCAGCAACTAAAACTAGCATTGATTGAAATGGTTTCAAGATTAAGTTTTGTCCATTTAGTGCCTTAGTTTTTCAAAAGCAAATAATTGAGAAAACACCCTGAAGTATGAGATCTTGGAAATGCTTGAATGTAAGGATACTCAATTTTTTTTTTTTTTTTTTTTTTTTTTTGAGAGGTAGATTGGAAGAAAAAAACCTTGCCTCATATTTGGGTATACATAGTAGTTGTTCCATGAAAAGAGTTTTACGGGCAAATATATCAGTTTTTTAGGGCTGCCGTAACAAATTGCCACAAACTATTTAAGACAACAGAAATTTCATGCTTATATTTCTTGGTAAAGAAAAAAAAGGAAGGGAAGAAGGAAGGATGGAAGAGAAGAAGGGAGGGAGGGAGGGAGGAAGGAAAAGTGTATTCCACTACAGTTCTGGAGGCCATAAATCTGAAACCAAGGTGTGTTAATTTCTCCCTATTTCCCTCTAAAGGCTCCAGGGCAGTATTCTTCCTGGCCATCCAGCTTCTTGTAGCTGTCAACAACTTGTCTTGTGGCCACATCACTTCAATCTCAACCTCTGTCTTCATATCATCTCTTCTGTGTCTGTCTTCTTTTCTGTCTGTCTCAAATTTCCTTCTGCTTTTCTCTTGTAAGGAATATATCATTGGATTTGGGGCCCACTTGGATAATCCAAAATGACCTCATCTCACTATTCTTAACTAAATTACAACTGCAAAGATTCTTTTACCAAAGAAGGTCACATGCAGGGGTTCAGGGAATTGATGTGGATGTGTTTGGGGGGCGGGGACCACCATTCAACCCACTACTGCAAGTAAGTTTAGGAAATCCTGAACTAAACAAATTAAATTGGTTTCTCTGATACAGGATTTTGCAAAGCCTTGAACTTACTAAATGTGTACTATGAATCTTCAAGAGTGACATACATTGTGCAGTGATTTAAAGTATTTAATCATGAAATCTATTTGCAGAATTGATATTCCACAGAACACACTGTGGCATACACTTGTAATTTACCTGCTAGTCAGGTCCTCAGAAAGCATATCAATAAGTATTAGAGAAGCCAAAAAAAAGTGACTAGGCACTTGAAGACTCTGAAGGATTTGGCAAGAATAACTATTCTAAGCCATGACCATACAACAGTGATACAGATCTTCAAAGCCATAAAGTCACAAAATGAAATAAAAGATTTTTGCCTCATTACTAGACTGCCTCCCCAAAATTTCCATTTTGGTTCAAAATAAAGTGCAAACTCCCAATCCTTTACATCAGCCCTCTCATCCATTCCTATCCTACATTAATTTTTGTTCCAGTCAAATTGGCCTATACATTAAACTTCCTACTGCCATACTTTTACCATTGCCATGAAAAATGCTTTCTCCTTACAGATCCTCCATTAATAGCCTAGGTTCATTTCAAAAACTATCTCCTAAAACTATCTCCTAAATATAGCCTTTTTTGTCACCCCACCCAGAAGGGCTCTCACGCTCTGTATTGGGGACACAGGACACTTGTACCTTGCTTTAGAGTTCTTCACATGCTGGTGGTGTCTTTATCACTGATTAGCAAGCTCCAATGAATAAAGATCATGGCTTAGATCCCTCAGATCCTCCAAGTGTTCAAGCACAGTGCCTTTCATAGAATGGTACTCAAAAGAAATTTGTTGGGTGGCCAAACAAATAATCAAATCACTCTCGAGAACCATGTATGTATATTAAAAAACACCATCCAAGAGTCCTCTCCTGCCCATTTCTCAAATGAAAGTATCCTAGGCTATTCAAGGTCAGAGATTTACCCAGTTAGCAATGATAAAGGACAAAGAATGGGGATGGCATTGAGGACCTCAGTTGTCTGTCCTAATGGTTTAATACAAAGCAACATGCCCAAAAGAACTGAAAATGGGTCAGTTGGCCCTCGGTATCTCTGCATGCAGAATCCTTGGAAATGGAGGGCCAACCATACTGTGTCATTTTATTTGAGGGACTTAAGCACACATGGTTTTTGGTATCTTTGGAGGATCAGGAATTTGGTATTCATGGAGGTTCTGGAAACAATCACCCATGGATACAAAGGGCTCAAATGCACATACACGTGTACATACATGTTCATAGAAGCACTATTTACAATAGTGCGGTGCATCTTACAAGGATACATGTAAAACTTAGTAAATGTAGAATATAAATGCTTTTTAATTTAAAAAAACAAAACAAAACAAAAATACACTAGCAAAAAGGTGGAAACAATGGTGGTATCTCCATACAATGGAATAATATGCAACCATAAGAAAGAATCTATACATGCTACAAAGTGAATGAACTTAGGATGAACTTAAAAAACATGTGTGCTCACTTCGGCAGCATATATACTAAAACTGGAACAATACAGAGAAAATTAGCATGGTTCCTGTGCAAGGATGACACGCAAATGCATTCCATATTTTTTTTTCTGCAAAGGGCTAGTGAGGACATAGTGTTCCTCTCCCTTGAGGAAGCAGCATTCAACATATCATCCTAGAAGCAGAGACCAGACCCTCATGAGGCAAATGAAGCTTCCAGTGCCTTGATCTTGGACTTTCCAGCCTCTAGAACTGTAAGAAAATAAAATTCTGTTCTGTATAAATTTAAAAAATAAAATAAATAAAAAACATTACACTAATTGAAAGAAGCCAGATACAAAAGATTACATACTATATGATTCCATTAAAAAAACAAAACAAAAAACACCAATATGGTATTGGCATTAAAATAGACATACAGACTAATAGCCCCAAAATAAATCCACACAATTTAGTCAATTGATCTTCAACAAGAGTGCCAAGAACACACAATGAGAAACAAGAGGCTTCAACAAATGTTGGAAAAACTGGATATTCACACATAAGAGAATGAAACTGAACCCTAATCTTACATTATACACAAAAATGGATTAAAGACATAAATGTAAGACCTGAAACTACAAAACTCCTAGAAGAAAACATAGAGGGAAAACTTCATGACATCAATGTTAGCAAAGATTTTATAAATATGATAGCAAAAGCAAAGCACAAAAATAAACAAATAGGATTATGTCAAACTAAAAGCTTTGGCATGGCAAAGGAAACAATCAGCAGAGTGAAGATAACCTATGCAATGAGAAATAATATTTGCAGACCATATAACTGATAAGGGATTAATCTCTAAAATTTATAGGGAACTCATATAACTCAATAACAAAAATCTGATAATCCAATTAAAAATGGGCTAAGGAGTTGAATAAACATTTCCCCAAAGAAGACATGCAAATGGCCAACAGGTTTATGAAAAAATACTCATCATCACTAATCATCAGGGAAATGCAAATTACAACCTCAATGAAATATCACTTCACACCTCTCAGGATGACTATTATCAAAAAAATAAAAGATGATCCTTCTTAGTAAAGTATCACAAGAATGGAAAAGCAAGTATCCAATGTACTCGATACTAATATGAAGCCAGTAGATGAACTAATAAACACCTACATAAGAGAAAAACTCAACTTAATTCAAGTTGGGGGGCAGAGAAAGGGGGATTGGTGTGTGCCCACCTAATGGGCATAATGTAAGGGTATATGGCACACCTCCTGGGGGCAGGACATAACTACAACAGGGACCTTACCTAACAAATGCGAACATTGTAATAACCTCATTGTATGTATCCTCATATTGAGGTTTAGAGAAATTGGAACTCTTGCCCCTGTTGGTGGGACTGCAAAATAGTGCAGACGCCAAGCCATGGCCTGTAGTCCAAGTTACTAGGGAGGCTGAGGTGGGGGATGACCTGAGCACAGGAGTTTGAGGCCAGCTGAGGTAACATAGCAAGACCCCTATCTCTAATAAATGAATAAATAAATAAAATGTTGCCACCATTGTGGAAAAAAGTATGGCAGCTTCTCAAATAATTAAAAATAGAACTATCATATAATCCAGCAATCCCATTTTGTGGTATATATCCAAAAGATCACAACCTCAAAGATATATTAGCACCATGTTCATTGCAGCACTATTCACAACAGCCAAAGTTGTGAACAATCTAAATGCCCATTAATAGATGAATGGATAAAGAAAATGTGGTACATACATACACTGGAATACTACTTAGCCTATAAAAATATGACAGTTCCACAACACATGACAATGTATATGGGCCTTGTCATTTTACTAAGTGAAATGAGCAAGATGCAGAAAGACAAATGCGACATGATTCCACTTACATGTTGTATTATCTAAAGTAGTCAAATTCATGAAATGAAAGATTGGAACAGTCATTTACAGGGGTTGGGGGAAGGGAAAATGGAGAGTTAATAATAAATAGCCAAAAAGTTCAGGTAAGTAAGAGGAATAAACTCTAGATATCTGCTGAACTATATTGTACCTATAGTCAACAATGATGTTAAGAGAATAGATCTCATTTTATGTGTTCTTACCATAATAAGATTATAACTTATTGTAACAATTGTTAATTTGGCCAGGTGCGGTGGCTCACACCTATAATCCTAGCACTCTGGGAGGCCAAGGCGGGCAGATTGCCTGAGCTCACAAGTTAGAGACCAGCCTGAGCTAGAGCAAGACCCTGTCTCTAAAAGTAGCCAGGTGTTGTAGCAGGCACCTGTTGTCCCAACTACTCAGAAGGCTGAGACAAGAGAATCACTTGAGGCCGAAGGTTTGAGGTTGCTGTGAACTATGATGCCACAGCAACTCTACTGAGGGTGACAAAGTGAGATTCTGTCTCAAAAACAAACAAACAAAAAACCAATTACTAATTTATCTATGGTAAAAGCTAGGAGTATGTCTATCACAAAAGCTAAGGAGTATGTCTGAAACTAGTCTGCAATTATTATTCTAAGCACTATCTATTAAAAACTTTCACCTAGGCCCAGCCCAATGGTTCATACCTATAATCCTAGCACTCTGGGGCGGGTGGACTGCCTGAGCTCTAGAGTTGGAGACCAGCCTGAGCTACAGCGAGACCCCATCTCTACAGATAGCTGAGCATTATGGCGGGTGCCTGTAGTCCCAGCTACTCAGGAGGTGGAGGCAACAGAATCGCTTGAGCCCATGAGTTTGAGGTTGCTGTGAGCTATATGCCACAGCACTATACCAAGGGTGACAAAGTGAGACTCTGTCTCAAAAAAAAAGCAACAGCAAGCTAGACACAGTGGCTCTTGCCACACATGCCAGGGACTAGGTAAGGCTGAGGTGCCAGGACCACTTGAAGCCAGGAGTTCAAGACCAGCCTGGGCAACATAGTTAAGACCTCATCTGTAACAAAATCTCATCTTTAAAAAAATGGTTTAATATTAGATCGTTTACTGGCTTCATATTAGAATTGAGTACATTGGATTCTTGCTTCTCCATTCTTGTGATGCTTTACTAAGAAGAATGTGTTCCACCTCTACCCAGGTTAATATAAAACATGTAAAGTCTCCATCTTTTTTAATGGCTGAATAGTATTCCATGGTATACATACACCACAGCTTGTTAATCCATTCCTGGGTTGAAAAACTCAAATCAATTCAAGGTGGAGGGCAGGGGAAAAAGGGAGTTGGAGAGGAAAGGGGATGGGGGTCATGGTGTGTGACACACCTCTTGAGGGTGGGACACAATTATAAGAGGGACTTTACCTAACAAATGCGATCAGTGTAACCTAATTCTCTGTACCCTCAATGAACCCCAGACAAAAAATATAAATATTTTAATAAAGAATTAAAAAAGCGTTGGTGTGTGCCACACCTTTTGGAGGCAAGACACAATTGTAAGAGGGAATTTACCTAACTAATGCAATCAGTGTAACCTAGTTTCTTTTACCCTCAATGAATCCCCAACAATAAATTAAAATATATAAGTACTAAAAAATAAAATAAAAAGAATTTTAAAAGCAGGCGGTACCATGGCTCAGTGAGTAGGGCGCCAGCCCCATATACTGAGGGTGGCGGGTCAAACCTGACCCCAGCCAAACGGCAACAAAAAGTAGCTGGGCATTGGGGTGGGTGCCTGTAATACCAGCTACTCAGGAGGCTGAGGCAAAAGAATCACCTAAGCCTAAGAGCTGGAGGCTGCTGTGAGCTGTGACGTCACAGCACTCTACTGAGGGTGACAAAGTGAGAATCTGTCTCTTAAAAAAAAAAAAAAAAAAGAGTTAAAAAAGCAACAACAAAGCCAAATAAGCCTGTATATCTTCAGAATCCCCAGACAGTGCCAGGTGCACAGCAGGAGCCATTTACTGAGCTTCTCCAAGAGATCTGAATACTGTAATCCAGGAGATAAGCTGTCACCAAGGTCAGAGTCAGGACCTTCAGTTTGGGAACATAGGCTCTTTGGAAAAGACTTAGAGGAGGCTTGTGGCCTGCATCTGAGAGTCACCACTCCATCAGCTTTCATCAGACAGATGCTAAAGGGCTAGGCAGGTGCTTCCCAAGGGAAAGCACACAGTTAAACCTTCCCTGTGTCTGGAACACACCTTCCTGGCCCCAGGGAGCTATACACCTACCAACCCACTTATCACACTCTTATTTATTGGCTACTTATCTATCTTTGGCTACAAGTTCTGCTTCCTTCCAAAACTGGCAGATTTGACAAGTGGTCTTTGGACTGCTCCTTAAGTCACTTGTAGCTCTAGGTAAAGGCTGACCCCTGGATTTGGGAATCTAGATACTGGCTTCACCCCTGGCCAACCCTGGCTCCTATGACTCCAACCATGGTCTTCCTCAGCCCTCAGGCACCCCACCCTGGGATAGTCACCCCAGAAACCACACACATCACCTAGTCTCATCCCATCCATGCCCAGGAGTAAAGCAGAATAACATTCAACCTCCTTAACAAAGAAGCACAAATTGCATGAATTTGATTGCATCCCAGATTAAGGGAAAAAATTATAAAAAGATATTTGGGGGGAAATAAAATACAGATCATACATTAGAAGATTGCTAATTTTCTTTGGTGTGATCATACTATTGGAGTTATATAGGGAAATGTCATTCTTCTTAAGGGATGCTTATTAAAGTGTCACAATATCTGCAGTTTTCCAATGTTGATTGGTAAATCTAGGTGAACCAAGTGCAAGTGTTAATTGCAGTATACTTCCAATGTTTCTGCAGGTTTGAAATTTTTCAGATAAAACATAGGAGGTGGAGATTTGAATGTGGCCTCAACTTCGTTGTTTTTTTCCTTAGTGATTCTGGATGGTAAAGCATTCTCCATGTCTTTTTAGATCTGTTCCAAGCAAAGCATTGTTTCCATCACCCAAAAGTGCAGGGTTTTCCTCTTAGCAGCTATATCACTGAGAACATTTTTCTGCCCTGGTACCTCATGTGTTTGTTATTATCTGTGGCTGTATGCAGCATTAGGAATATATCACTGTCTCTTTGTAACCTATAGACGAATCATTCTCCCAGTCTCTAGAGAATAATATAATGCTGTGTGACTCCCTCATTGTTGTATGAGAAGAGGGGGCCACACCTGGATCCTGAGCTTCTCTCCCCAGCAGATTCCAAGTATTGGCTTCTGAAGTTTGTAATAGATGCCAAGGTATACTGGGCTAAAAACTGGGAATCTCTTTGGGAAGTTATTTCACCTTTCACAGCTTCAGTTTCTTCATTCATTAAAAGGAGTGATTGCAATGAATGACTTTAAAGTTCCCTTCAAGCACTTCACCTCCTCGCTTTCCCAGATGGATAGTTAAAAGACAAAGCTAGTGGTAAATACTTCTCCTTGAAAACAGACCTCAAATTCCTGGACGTTCCAGGGGTGATTAGCACCCTCAGCTGTCCCTCTCAGAGCAAAATAGAAACATTTTTAAGGCCTAATCTATCACCACACCTGGCTTACACTTACCTTTTTTTCTAGAAACAAATGTGTCAGTTGGTAACTTGTGAAGCCTCAGAAGCAAAATTAATCTCATATGTGCTTAGCAAGCTATATAGAGAGAGGATCAAAGGCGCCACACGGTGCAGAATATGGTTATCTGCGTCCCGCATCATCGCAATATCTGCAGTTTTCCACTGTCTGTTGGCTGCACGACCCCTTGGAAATCTCCAGTGGTGCAAAAGGAAAGAAAGGTTTGGGCAGACATTGCAGAGGAGGTCAGCAAACTTTCATCCAGAGTATGGTCAGAGTAGAAAAAGAAAATGAAAAGTATAAGAGGTTCATGATCAATGAAAAAGAAAAAAACATACTAGAAAGTAACATTCTGGAGAGGGATTTGTTTCCACATTAAGTTCAATACTCTTATGCAATAATGGCATTTTCTTTCCTGTTCACTTTTATAATAAATAATGGTGCAAAAATATTTAAAGTACATCCTTTCCTAGTTAGCCATTCAGCAAAGCAGGGGTCCACAAATTGTGATAGTCTCCAGAGTCAAGAAGAGCTAACTCGACTCTGATTAGCAAGGAAACTTCACATCTGGAAACCCAGAGGGGGCCCTGCCTCACCTCTAGGGACACAGGACAAATCAAGCCCTCCTGTCTTTCTCATGACTTATGTAAGAATATATTTAAACAAAGGAAAAAGGAAAGAAAAAAAGACTTCCATTTAAGGAAAAGAACCCAGGACCCAGGGAGTTCTGACCTCTGTAACTGAAAGCTGAGCTGATTGATGGTCCCTCTGTTTGCATATTTTCTTATCAGTTAAATTAAATTAATCACTCGTGACTTATTCCACAGATTTACTATAGTCTACATATTTGTGGTTAAAAAAGTGTTTGGGCACTTTGGAGAGCTAAGTAGGAGTCAATCAGAGAGATCGATCACAGAAGTCAAAGAGAAAGGTTATTTCTCTCAGATACTTGCTCTGAGCTATATGTATTTAAGTGATTTGCTTTGTTTATTCTTTCCTATCATCCATCTCTCCCTCCAGCTGGAGACTGGACCTGTGGTCTTCACCACTGAATCTCCAGCCCATAGCACATAGTACCAGTACAGTAAGCCATTCATAAAAGAAGATATGAACTTTTTATACATCTGTATGCAGAAAAATGGAAAGTATAACATGGCTCTTCATTTATAACAACTTTCTTTATAACTGTACGCAATTTTTTTTTAGTTTTCTTTACATCAATCCCATAGCACATTTCTCACTAAGATTATTGCTGTGTGTTTTGCAGTTTATTTTAAATAATGTAATCTCTCTGTCTCTTTTGCTCACTCTCTACTTATATTTTAAAAGTTCGATGCTGGCATGTGGAAAAGGTTTTGATTTGAATATATCTATCTATTCTGCTCGCACTTAACACACTAAACTCTCATTAAATCCAACAGTTAGAGTTTTGTTTTCCTTAAATCTCTTGTTGGCAAGATATAAAATCTTATCATCTGCAAATAAAATTTTGTCTTTTCCAATGTTCTAAATTGTATTCCTGTTTCATCTTTAATTGCACTGGTTACAAACTGGGAAGGACATCAAATGATAATGGTAACAGTGGGTGTTCTACAATCCATTCATGATTCTAAGGAGAAGGCCTCTGGTTCTTCATTATGGTTTTCAGACCTGGAGCCCAGCAAGCTCTCATCTGCTCATTTCCTTTCACTTTACTCACATTATAGGCCACTTAAAATAATCCTAATATAATAATGTAAGTTGTAATAACACCAGAGTGGTTAGCTCTCAAAGCAGTTTCCTTTCCGTCCCTAAACCATAATTCAGGAGTATCCCTTTGCTTTTGTTAAACACAAACACACACACACACACACACACACACACACACACACAGAGTGCAGTGGAAGGTAGTGAAGCAATGCTGATTCCTTAAGGACTCCAGCACCCTGCAGGCGAGGGCGGTGTCCACAGCTCTGAGAACCTCAAGAGCTCAGACATAAACATGAATATTCCCATGGAAAGTCCCTGCGGTGTCACATGAATAAATGGTAGCACCAGTGTGCGTGTCCTCGTCAGCATAAGAAGTGAACAGGGTATTAGAAGATAGAAAAATAATTACACCTGCTTCTGCCCTGACAATGAGTCTGAGGAATTCTGATTCTGGCTCCTTTCCTTGGTTCCACCCATCTGTGGTTGGACAAATTATTTTTTCATTCATTCCCTCTATTTGCTTCCAAGCAAGTTGAGACTGCCTTTCTAGAGTCTCAGACCTTCTGTGCCTCCTCCACACCCTTCCTCCTTTACAGAACCCTGCTCTCCCACTAGCTGCCTCCAGGTAATAAAGACCATGGTCACAAACACAGGGCACTGCCTCAGGCACATTGGCACCAGAGCCTGAGTGTGTGGCCTGGCCACCCACCTGGGCAGGAGTCTTCTCTGGGGAGGCACATCCTGCCCAGACCAGCGTCCCAGCTTCCGCATTGTCAGTGCCGTTGTGGTGGCCTCTGCACTGTCTTAAAGACTACTCAGGACTTCTCTTGTTTTTTCCCAACTATGTCAGCAAGAGAGCCACAGGGGGAGACCTGGGAGGCAGATGACAGTGGCATTTGTTCTTTCCTATCAGCTCACCCCTGGCACTGGCTATAGAGCCACCACCAACCCAATCTATGATCCAGCTTTCTCCACTGCCGGGCACCCTGGTCTAAGGGGTAGAGAGGGAGGTGAGGAGGAGGTAAGAGTTCCACACAGGCGTCCACATCCATGTTCCAGGATTGGGAACATAACAAAGGTTGAAGGGCTGCCTTTGTTTCCCTTGGCCCCCTCCCTGCTTCTCTCACCCCTACCCCTCGATTCCAGCACCAATTCTAACCCCATTCATCCTGATGCTTGTCCCCAAATCTGTTTCATTCTCTTCCTCACTTCATTCTGGCCTCCAGCCCTGCCCTAATAGTGCCTACCCCACAATCTGAGCCCTGGCCTCATACTGATAATTACTAATTATAGCTAACATTAATAAATATTTTATATTTATTAACTTATTTCTTTAATCTTTGTAGTAATCCTCTGAGATAGGTACTATTATTATTTTCATTTTACAGATGAGAAAACTGAGACTCTAAAGATTAGGTGACTTGCCCAAGGTCACATCACTTATAAACAATAGAGCAGAGATTTGAACCCCAGGTCTGACCTCTGCCCCTATATCAACACTGTAAGTTTTAGCTCCTAAAAAAGGGAAAAGATGCCATCAGAATCATTTCATGTCTATTTCATTATCTCTCTGTCTTTAATCCTACCTCAACCTCAGTTCCAGACCCTCCAGCTCTGTGGCAGCCTGAGCTCCTTGATAATCCAACCAAGTCCCCCAGCTCTGCCACCCAAAGACAGAATGTAGACTCTTCCCACTCTGCCCCTATCTGGGCCTCTCCCAACACACCCTTTCCCCTCCCACCAACAACAGAACCTAAGTTAATAAGAGGTCAACACTAAGCCACGCTGGGGTGGTTGGCTCATGGCAGCCTGAGACAACACAGACATCAAAGCAGCCCAGTTGCTGGTAAAAATGAGCTCCAGACATCCAGGACTGGGCCATGGCACCCCAGGCCCACCTTCCAGGGCTGCGGAAGAGGCTGCCCCATCAAAAGCATTTCTGTGTCTGCAAAAGCCTGTGAAGTCCAAGGAGTGGGCAGTAGAAGAAGGCAGCTGCAGGAAGCACAGAAGCCTGAGGGTTGAGAGTCCACAGGAAAGAGGCCTGGGCAGAGGCAGCTCCTTCCCATGCACACAGCAATAGTGAAAGTGTTCACCCTCATTGTGGCGGAACCCCTAGCATTGACTCCTCAGAGCTGTGTGCCAGCAACTCCAGATTGCTGCCCCACAACTTTCTGGGCCAAATTCTGCTCTCCCACATTATATGGCTCACCCAGCAAATAGGTCTAATTTCATTCTCAAATCAACTCACTCACATCCATCCTGTCTCCAAGCATTCCCCACCTCCATGCTCCCAGCTCCCTCTTGAAACACTTCCTGAAACATTCATCAGTGTAAATTATAGTTAATAACAGATGTTCAATTCGCAAGAACTCACAGGAACCAAGCTAACTCATTTAGTTCTTACATTTATAGGAATGTAAGAAGGAAAATCTAAACTCAGTTGCCTTGGGACAAGCAACGAACATAATGTTTTAAAAAGGTCTGTGTAAGACAACAGTTGCTCATTGCTTTTATTGAAATCAGAGTAACTTTGCTTTTAGATATGTTGGGCAGGCAAAGTAAAACTTACCCACTGGCTTCTCCAGCCTTTGAGCCAGCAATTTAAGATCCCCAAATTAAGTACCTCAGCTCAGCCTGGCTAGGAGCTTAGGAGGCAAAGCACCAGTGTTAAAGAACCCCCAGTCTGATGCAAAGGGGAATTCCCACCAACTTCCACCACAACACAAAAGACACAGACGATACAGAACTCTAAAGTAATGGTCCTCGGTGGTGGGAAGAACCCTATCTAATTCTTTAAATCTCAGTATGAAATATCTCCAAAGAGAGGCAAAATTCACTTTAAAAATAAAGGAAAAAAGTGAAAGATGCCATCAGAATCATTTCATGTCTATTTCATTATCTCATTAAGACAATGTTTTCCTGCCAATCAGTGGAAAGGTAAAGAGAAAAAATAAAGAACAAATATGAAATATACTCTAGGGAATTCTATCCTGGGGCCATGGAGTCTTTAGCAAGTTTCAGAGGGTCCATGCATATCAAGGAATTTTATTTGAAATTTTGTGTTTATGCATTTTTCTGGAAAGAAGTTTCCATAGCTACCATCAAGAGGCCCATCTGGAAAAAAAAAAAAAAAAAAAACACTAAAATAACTAACTTATAGTAGAAAGAAACATCTTCTATAATCCAAATGTAACTGTCCCCCCTCCTGAAGATAGTGGCCTCTTCCCAATAGAGGAGCTGAGAAAGCAAATGACGCCGGGCCTGGCAGCTTACCTGTGAGTCCTTGTCCTTCCTGTACCTACCTAGCAATGCTGGGCCTCCCTGAAGTTACAGAAGACCAAGTAAGATCCCACAGCACCCTAGTGAAGCCAAGTTGGGAACATTCAGAAGAGTGCATGATAACAAACATCAATGCCTCAGAGAACCCAGCCCCAGTAGTCGGAGGAATTGCTCAGAAAAGGCTGGAACCACTCAGGAAAGCAGATGGGGACTCTGGAGGTTATGGAGGAAGAGAATATGGGTTGGGCTTGCAGGTATAATGAGCACAGATCAGAAGCAGGGCAACAGATTAAAGAACAGAGATGCTGGGAAGAAGCAGATGGACTGGTCCAGAGCCAAGAAGGAAATGAAAGGCAAGATGAAGGCCATACCACTGAGCATCGCTGAGACATGGGGCTTGGACTTTTACATACAATATGTCAGAAGATTGGGAAGATTCCAATAGGGGAAGAGAACACATGATCAAACTCTCTAAAAGAGAAGACTAAGAAATGAATTTCTAATGAATAGAAAATGAAGAAAGATATGATTACTGAGACAAGAAATTGGCTAGCACATGGAATGTAAAGTTTAATTTTGAAGGCATATGGTAGATGAATGGCCCAGTCAACAAGAGGCATATAAGACCAGATGAAGGCATAGTGATTGGGGTAACTAGGGGCAAGGGATCCTCCCTACCACACACCTGCAGCCTGCCTGTACAGAGGTCTGCCCCCAGCTCTAGTAAATATTAATATAGAATTACACTAAGTATGTGTGATGGTCCCAAAGTCATCTCTGCCCATACCTCATCTGGGCACCCTTTCTCCAATTAAGGTCAATAATAAAGAAAACCCAGGCAAGGTGGTTCAAACTTATAATCCTAGCACACTTGGAGGCTGAGACAGGAGGATTGTTTGAGGCCAAGAGTTCAAGACCAGCCTAAGAAAAAGCCAGACCTCCATCTCCACAAAAATGATTAAAAGGTTAGCTGGGTGTGGTGGCTCACACCTGTAGCCCCAGTCACTTGGGAGGTTGAGTGAGGCAGGAGGATCACTAGAGTCCTGGAGTTTGAGGTTGCAGTGAGCTTTACTCAAGCCCAGAAGTTTGAGGTTGCAGTGAGCTACAATGATACTGCAGCAGTCTAGCCCAGGAGACAGAGCAAAACATATCTCAGAAATATAAATGAGGCTGAGTTCACACCTGTAATCCTAGCACTCTGGGACATTGAGGTGGGTAGATTGCCTGAGCTCACAGGTTTGAGACCAGCCTGAGCAAGTACAAGACCTTGTCTCTAAAAAATAAGCTAGGCATTGTGGTGGGTGCCTGTAGTCCCAGCTACTCAGGAGGCTGAGACAAGAGGATTAATCAAGCTCAAGAGTTTGTTGCTGTGAGCTATGACATCACAGTACTCTACTAGGGGTGACTCTGTCTCAAATACACACACACATATATATATCAGCAAAAGAAAGTTGAAAAATTTCAATAAATAGCCCCTTGGTCAGTTCTGGAATGAGTTTTGTGTTTGTTTGTTTGTTTTTGTAGAGACAGAGTCTTACTTTGTCACCCTCACTAGAGTGCTGTGATGTCACACAACTCCCAACAACCTCCAGCTCTTGGGCTTAGGCAATTCTCTTGCCTCAGCCTCCCGAGTAGCTGGGACTACAAGCGCCCACCACAACGCCTGGCTATGTTTTTGTTGCAGTTTCGCTGGGGCAGGGTTTGAACTCACCACCCTCAGTATATGGGGCTGGTGCCCTACCCACTGAGACACAGACGCCACCCTGGAATAAGTTTTGTACCTTGAATCTGGACCGCATTCTTTTACTTGATTTGTTGCAGGAAATTGTAAAATCCTAATGACAAACATCCCAATGACCATCATTAAATGACTGGTTAAATAGATGATGGTTTAGCTCTGCTCTGGAATACTATGCAAATACTTAAAAGAAAGGACAGCACTCATATGTGCTAACAGAAAGATTCCTTGCTAGGTGAAGAAAAGCAAGTTGGTGATTTTATGTATAATATGATCCCACTTGTTTAAAAAAAGTTACACTCGAGCACGGTGGCTCACGCCTGTAATCTTAACACTCTAGGAGGCTAAGGTGGGTGGATTGCCTGAGCTTACAGGTTTGAGACCAGCCTGAGCCAGAGCAAGACCCCCGTCTCTAAAAATAGCTGGGCATTATGGAGGGTACCTGTAGTCCCAGCTACTTGGGAGGCTGAGGCAAGAGAATCACTTGAGCCCAAGAGTTTGAGTTTGCTGCAAGCTATGATGCACAACACTCTACCAAGGACGACAAAGTGAAACTCTGTCTTCAAAAATAGTTATACAGGATGAGTGCAGTGGCTCACACCTGTACTCCTAACACTCTGGAAGGCTGAGACAAAAGGTTCAAGATTAGCCTCAGCAAGAGTGAGAACCCATCTCTACTAAAAATAGAAAAATTAGCCAGGCATTGTGGCAGGGCCTGTAGTCCCAGCTCTGGGGAAGCTGAGGCAGGAGGATTGCTTGAGCCCAAAAGGTTGAGGTTGCTGTGGCCTAGGGTGAGGTCATGGCATTTTATCCCAAGAAACAGACTCTGTCTCAAATAAATAAATAAATAGATAGACAAATAGATATGGGCAAATGATCTGTACAGGCATTTCTCAAAAGAAAACATACAGGCCAGGTCCAGTGGCTCACACCTGTAATCCTAGCATTTTGGAAGGTTAAGGCCAGATGATTGCTTGAGGCCTGAGTTGGAGACCGCCCTGAGCAAGATTGAGATCCTGTCTCTACAAAAAAAATAGAAAAATTAGGCTGAGCGAGGTGGCTCGTTCCTGTAATCCCAGCTACTTGAGAGGCTGAGGCAAGAGAATCACTTAAGCTCAGAAGCTGTAGGTTGCAGTGAGCTGTTGGAGGTTGGTGTTGGAGGTTACTGTGAGCTGTGACCGCACTCCACCTAGGATGATATAGTGAGACTCTGTCGCAAAATAAATAAATAAATAAATAAAGGAAGGAAGGAAGGAGAAAATTAGCTGGGCATGGTGGCAGGCACCTAAAATCCCAGCTACTCAAGAAGCTAGGAGGCAGGAGGATCACTTGAGCTTAAGAGTTTGAAGTTGCAGTGAGCTATGATGATGCTACTGCACCATAACCAGGGCTACAGAGCAAGACCCTATCTCAAAACAAAACAAAACAAAAAAGACATACAAATGGCCAAAAAATATATGAAAAAATGTTCAACCATCAGGGAAATGCAAATTAAAACTGCAATGAGGTATCATCTTGTCCAAGTTAGGATGGCTATTATCAAAAAGACAATATATATATATATATTGTCTTTATATATATATCACTACATACCCCATAAATATGCACAATTATTATTTGTCCATTTAAAAAGTTTTTAAAGAAATGTTCTTTTTCTAACACATACTTTTATAATAACATCTAATGGATTAATTCATATATATATATGCTGATAAGGATGCAGGCAAAAGTAAACTCTCATATGCTGTTGGTGGAAATGCGAACTAGTGGAGAACTATATGGAAGTTCTTCAAAAAACTACAACTAGAACTATTATATATGTAATCCCTCTACTGGGTATTTACTCAAAGGAAAAAGAATCATTGTATCAAAGAAATATCTGCACCCCCATGGTTACTGCAGTACTATTCACAATAGCCAAGATATGGAATCATCCTAGTTGTCCAAAAACAGATAAATGGATAAAGAAAATACTGTGCATACACAGGGGTTTACCATTCAGCCATAAAAAAGAATAAAATACTGTCATTAGTAGCAACTGGAGGACATTATGTTAAATGAAATAAGCTGGGCACAGATAGCTAAACATTGTATGCTCTACTCATTGTGAAAGCTAAAAAAAGCTGATCTCAGAGGTGTCCATAGCTCCATAGGTAGGGCACCGGCCACGTACACCAAGGCTGGCTGGTTCAAACACAGCCAGAGCCAGCTAAAACAACAATGACGACTGCAACAAAAAATATCCAGGCATTGTGGCAGGCACCTGTAGTCCCAGCTACTTAGGAGGCGGAGGCAAGAGAATTGCTTAAGCCCAAGAGTTTGAGGTTGCTGTGAGCTGTGAAGCCATGGCACTCTACCTATGGCAACAGTTTGAGACTCTTGTTTCCAAAGCAAACAAACAAAAAAGCTGATCTCATAGACGTATAAGGAAGAACAGAGGATACTAAAAGCTGGGAAAGGTAGGAGGAAAGGAAATGGAGAGGTTCATTAAAGGACACAAAATTACAGCTAGGTAGGAGGAATAAGTTCTAGTGTTCTATAGCAGTACATTTTGACTACAGCTAACAATAATATATCATCTCAAATAGCTAGAAAGAGGATATTGAATGTTCCCAACACAAAGAAATTATGGATGTTTGAGATGATGTGCTAATTACCCTGATCTGATTACTATCCTTTATATGTATCAAAATATCACTACATACCCCATAAATATGCACAATTATTATTTGTCCATTTAAAAAGTTTTTAAAGAAATGTTCTTTTTCTAACACATACTTTTATAATAACATCTAATGGATTAATTCATGTTATTTTTAAATTCTTTTTAGTTTTAATGTGTAATACAGTCATGTATTACAAAGTGGCTTTTATGTTATTGCAGCTTCTCACTGATTTAAAGAATGCAAAAGGGTCCTAATAAAAAATTTGAGGACTCACTCATCTACCATTTTTCAGCTGTTTTGCTCACATAAAATATATATTAATTTGAAAGTGTTACTTAATTTATAGCAGCAACTTTTTGTCACTGTGTATTTTTTCTTTTTTCTTTTTTTTTTATTTTTTGAGACTAAGTCTCATTTGTCACCTGAGTAGAGTGCTATGGCATCATAGCTCACAGCAACCTCAAACTCTTGGGCTTAAGCGATTCTCTTGCCTCAGCCTCCCAAGTAGCTGGGACGACAGGCACCTGTCAAATGCCTGGCTATTTTTTTGTTTTTGTTGCAGTTGTCATTATTGTTTAGCTGGCCTGGGCTGAGCTTGCACCCATCAGCTTCAGTGCATGCGGCTGGCGCAGTAACCACTGTGCTACAGTCACCGAGCCTAGAAATTATTTTTTTGAAATGTAAAAGGCACACACTCTAAGATCCAGTAATTTCATTGCTAGGTATATAGTCAATAGAAATGAATATGTAGGCTCAGCGCCTATGGCTCAAGTGGCTAAGGTGCCAGCTACATACACCTGAGCTGGAGAGTACGAACCCAGTCCTGGCCCGCCAAGCAACAAAAGCTGCAACCAAAAAAAAAAAGCCAGCCATTGTGGTGGGTGTCTGTAGTCCCAGCTACTTGGGAGGCAGAGGTAGGAGAATCGCTTGAGCCCAGGAGTTGGAGGTTGCTGTGAGCTGTGATGCCACTGTATTCTACTCCAGGTGACAGCTTGAGGCTCTGTCTCAAAAAAATAAAATAAGAAAAGAAAGAAATGCATATGTACATTCACCAGTAGACATGCACAAAATGTTTTTAACAGCATTGAAGATAATCCGATGTCCATTCGTAATAAAATGAATAGATAAATTGTGATATGGTTACATATTGGAATGTTATACTAGAGTGAACACAAGCAAACTACAAATACACATGCAACATGGATGAACCCTATAAACAGTTAACCAAAACAACACACCCAAAAAGTACATTCTGTACTTTAAAGAAAAACTACAAACTTAATCTCTTGGTATTTTAAGACCAAAGACTGAGTACTGAGTAGAAAATACTTAGGAACTAAACCAGAAGGTTATCTAGGCTCTGGGAGATGAGTCTGAAGGGACAAACGAATGGGTCATTTAAAGGCAAAAATATGAAAAACTTTCTTAGACTGAAAATAAAGCCCGTGACTATTGCTGATTGTGGATATACAGGATTGTAAGTTGGATAAAAGGCCTGAACTGGCTGGGGGAGGTTGCTGGAGTATGGCTCCAGCTCAGGAAGATTGCTCAGCTGCCTCTATTACATGTATCATGTGCCCAGTGGGGACTGTGCCAGGTTTGCACTGGTGTCAGCAGGCTGAGCGGCTACATCAGTGTTTGTCAGTATTATTCCATTTGTATATAAAGCTCAAAAATAGGCAAAACTAAGCTATAGGGTTTTAAGGATAAGTGCGTTAATACAGCTTGATTTTTGCATGCAGAAGCCATCTATTCCTGACTTGGCAAATTCTCATATGTTATTTTAAGGTTTTCATGCCTATTGATTTAAATACAAATGAGCTTTTGAATAAATGTGTTTAACACTCTTTCCAAAATAATGACATATGGGTTCCAAAGTATCACAAGAACATTCTAAGAATGGCTTAACAAGCATTGTATTATTATATAACTAATGTTTAATTTAAGTCTTCTCCATTTTGCTAAACCTTATATCAATTAAGCCAGTTTCCAGGCCATGAAAAGCAATTCAAAAGATTTGCCACATTCTTGGAATACTAGAAAACCAGTTCTATGAAGATCATACTCTAAAAGTTGGCTCAGGCAAATTTCAATATGCAAATTTATGCTTTAAAATTAAGCTTCATTAAAATACACTTACCAGTTTAAGTGGAGGCTGATTTTGTAACCATATTTGGAATTTAGATTCTTATCACTTTCAACAAATGCTATGTAAACATGAAAATTAAGTAATCAAATGATTCTTTGCCCTCCTTCTGTACCATGTTTCATTTGAAACTACTGAGATATTTTAAAATATAAATCTTCAAAATACAAATCCTAAAAACACCCCAGAAAGGAAATGGACTTCCTTGCCTTGGGGCTTTTTAAGTTTTTTTCATTTTTTGGGAGGAGGGGGGGTTGAGTCAGATTCTCATTCTCAATCTACTCTAGCCCCACAGTAGAGTCCTATGGCATCAGACTAGCTCACAGCAACCTCATGGAAATATACTTTTGCAGACTGCTCTGCCCTCATGAAGATCACCTGCACAGGGAAACCTTCAAGGGCCCTGGGCAAGTCAGCCTAGGAGCTCTAACAAGGCCCAGACAGGCCCTCTGCATTCTCCTGTCCTTAGCTATCAACACTAAGAGCTTGTCCTACATTCTCAAGGTTGACTTCCCCCTCCTCCTAGCCCTTAAGTTTCCCCCTACAAGTCTGGCTCCCTATGGCCTCCAACATGCCTTTCATTAAGGCTTTAGTTTCAGAAAAAGGTACAATGTGATAAAAGCACAGGACACAGGAACCAACAGCACTTATCCACCATGTGTAACATTGTCCATACCCTTCACAAACCTGAAAGGGGGGCCAAGTGCAGTGGCTCATGCCTGTAATTCCAGTGTTTTTAGAGGCCAAGATGAGAGGATTGCTTGAAGCCAACAAGTCAGTTATATGACCTATGATTGCGCAACTGCATTCCAGCCTGGGCAATAAATTGAGACCCTATCTCTTAATAAAAACAAACAAACACACCTGAGACTGAGAGGAAAGAATCATTACATCCTCATTTTACAGAAAATTGAATCAAAGCCTAGAGAACTTGCAAACTTTGCCTGAGGTGACACATCTAACAGAGTAGAGCCCAGCCACGCCATTGCTTGGTGCAGTCAACTTCTTTGCCTCTCTGCGGACTTGATGTCTTAGACTCTGCTCATTCAGTGGTTCCAGGTTAGGACTGTAGGGTCAGATAGTCTTAAACAGAGTCTCAGATCCATCACCTCCAAGCTATGTAACCTCAGATGAATTACTTAACCTCTCTAGCTCCAGTTATCCCAATGAAAGCTCAGTGAATGGAAACCATTATTATCATTCTTTCTCAGATGCTAATCTACAATGTGAGCCTCTGTTCTCAAACTTGCCTTTGCTACCAGTCACCTGGGGAAATTTGTTAAATGAAGATTTTTTTCTGCACTGTCCTTAGGACTTCTGAGCCTGCCCCAGGAAGCACTATTTAAATGTTTTAATAAAAGTACTAGAGATTATGATGCAGAGAGCCAAGTTTTGACAAATAGCAATCAAGTGCTTCTGTCCTCTGCTTTTACTCCTTTGGAATAAAAAAGCTCATATAGACCCATAAATATATTTGTTTCTCTCAGGAAAACTCTAGCTACAACAACTTGAAATCTTTTTTCTGAAACAGCTCCCACTTCACATCTGCCTTCTAGCTGGTGGCTTTCAAATGTTCATGTCCATAACCACAAAAAGAAATATAATTTACATTGCAACTGTAAACATGCATGCATTTATCTATACATATACAAATAATTTTTTCACAAAATAAGATCTTCACTATGTACATTGTTATTTTTATTCCCTAAGCACAACTCTTTAATTTCATTTCACAACCCAATAATGAGTTACAACCAATAAAGAAATTGCAATCAGTAAAGACCAATTGCAAAATTACCCAGATGTCAGAATTAGCATACAAAAATTACAAAGAAATTATAATTATATCAAAAGATGTAAAGAAAAATATTCTCACAATAAATGAACAGATTAAAAATCTAAGCAAGCTCGGTGTCCATAGCACAGTGATTACAACACCAGCCACATACACCAAGACTGGTGGGTTTGAATCTGGCCTGGGCCAGCTAAACAATAATGACAACTGTAATAAAAAATAGCCACGGGGTGGTGCCTGTGGGTCAAAGGGGTAGGGCACCGGCCCCATGTGCTGGAGGTGGCGGGTTCAAACCCAGCACTGGCCGAAAATAGCAAAACAAATAAATAATTTAAAAAAGAAAAGAAAGGCTTTAAAAAAAAAAAAATAGCCAGGCATGTGGTGGACACCTATAGTCCTAGCTACTTGGGAGACTGAGGCAAAAGAATTGCTTAAGCCCAAGAGTTTGAGGTTGCTGTGAGCTATGATGTTACAGCACTCTACAGAGGGCAGCATAGCAAGACTATCTCAAAAAACAAAAATGTAAGCAAAGAAAAAGATACTCTGAAGAGGAACCAAATACAAATTGTAGAACTGAAAAAAAATATGTATATTAAATATTCTACTGACTGGACAAACTGAGATGACAGAAGAGTCAGTAAACTAGAAATTATCTAATTTGAGAAACAGAGGGGGCGAAAAATTAAAAAGAAAAGTTTCAGAGTCCTATAGGACAATTTGAACCCTAGAATTATCAAAAGGAGAAAAATGAGTTTTGTTTCTAGGGGTTTTTTGTTTGTTTATTTTTGCTTTTGTTTTCATTTTTTAAACAGAGTCTCACTTTGTTGCCCTCAGTAGAATGCCATGGCCTCATAGTTCATAGCAAACTCAAATTCCTGGGCTCAAGTGATTCTCTTGCCTCAGCCTCCCAAGTAGCTGGGACAACAGCCACCTGCCACAATGCCCAGCAATTTTTTTTTTTTTTTTTCTGAGACAGAGTCTCAAGTTGTCACCATGGGTAGTGTACCATGGCAACATCATAGCTCACAGTAACTTCCTACTCTTGGGCTCAAGCGGTCCTCTTGCCTCAGTTTTTTGTATTTTTAGTATTCTAGCTCAGGCTGGTCTCAAATGTGTGAGCTCAAGCAATCCACCTGCCTTGGCCTCCCAGAGTGCCAGGATTATAGACATGAGCCACCACACCCTGCCTCCCAGCAATTTTTAGAGACAGGTCTCACTTTTGCTCAGGCTGGTCTGAAACTCAAGGAGCTCAAGTGATCTGTCTGCTTTGGCCTCCCAGAGGGGAGAAAAAGGAGTTTTAAAAAGTGTCAAGAAATATGGCCACAAAGTCCGCTACTGTGGTGAAAAATATAAATGTACCAATTCACAAAGTTCTGTAAAATCCAGCAGGAGATACAAAAACCATACCTAGGTATATCACTGCTCAAAATCAAAGATAAAGAGAAGATTTTCACATCAATCAAAGAAAAATGACTCATTCTGGCTCGGCGCCTATAGCTCAAGTGACTAAGGTGCCAGCCACATACACCTGAGTTGGCGGGTTCAAATCCAGCCTGGGCCCACCAAACAACAACGGCTGCAACCAAAAAATAGCCAGGTGTTGTGGCGGGAGCCTGTAGTCCCAGCTACTTGGGAGGGAGAGGCAGAAGAATCACTTGAGCCCAGGAGTTGGAGGTTGCTGTGAGCTATGATGCCACAGCACTCTACCCAGGGAAACAGCTTGAGGCTCTGTCTCAAAAAAAAAAAAGCTCATTTCTACAGGAGAAAATGACAATAGCCAATTTTTCATCTGAAACAATGGAGGCCAGAAGACCATGGAGCAGTATCTTTAAGCATCTTTTAAAAAATTGTCAACCTAAAATTCCATATCAAGTAAAAATATACTTCAAGAATGAAAGCAAAATAAAGTCATTTTCAGATAAATGACAACTAAAAGAATGCATCACAGCAGACCTGCACTATAAGCAGTACTAAAGGAAGAAATTAAAGCTGAAGGGAAATGATACCAAATGAAAACTAAGATCTTCAGGAGAGATAAAGACACCATAAATCATAAATATGTAGGCAAATACAAAAAATTAGGTTTTTTGTCTTAATTTATTTAAATACATAATATTTAAAGCAAAAAAAAAATTTTTTTTGCAGTTTTGGCCAGGGCCAGATTTGAACCCACCACCCCCAGTATATGGGGCTGGCACCCTACTCCTTGAGCCACAGGCACCACACTTAAAGCAAAATTTCATAGCATCCCATGTACTTAATACTGATTTGAAACTAGTTGATGAACAACTACAGGCTGACTACAGGAAAAACAATTAAATTCAAGAAGAAGGGAGGGAGCTGGTGGCAATGAGGAGTAAGGAGTGCAGCTATGGAATACCCCTTTGTGGGGAACCTGGTGCTAAATCATTCAGGGGTTTGTGCATAGCAAAACAATTCCCTCCATGAGATCTATTGAAAGTCAGCCCTCAGCTCAGTGCCCATAGCACAGTCATTATCACACCAGCCACATACACTAAGAGTGACGGGCTGGAACCTGGCCTGAGCCAGCTAAACAACTGCAACAAAAAAACAGCTGGGCATTATGGCAGGTGCCTCCCTCACTTGGGAGGCTGTGGCAAGAGAATTGCTTAAACCCAAGAGTTTAAGATTGCTGTGAGTTGTGATGCCACAGCACTCAATGGAGGGTGACATAGTAAGACTCTGTCTCAAAAAAAATAAAAGAAAGAAAGAAAGAAAGTCAGCCCTCAACACAAGGGTTTGTGAAAAAAATAAGAAAAACAAAAAAGAAAAAAAAAATTAAGAAGGGTGAAGAGGAAAAGGGGCAGGAAGAGTTACAATAAGCTTCCACTTAATGGACACAATGTTGCAGTATATGGCACACTTCCTAGGTGAAGGACTCAAACATAACTTGGACTTTTCCTAACAAATGCAAACTATGTAATCTAATCATATATACCCTTATATTAATCTGAAAAATAAATAAATAAATAAATAAAGTTGCTCATCAAAAAGGAAAAAACTAATTTATGTACACTATTCTGGTGACAGGTGTGCTAAAAGATCTGACTTCAGCATTATACAGTGCATCCATGTAACAAAAAACCCTTGTACCCCCTAAATCTGTTGAAATAAGGAAAAGCAAAATTATGACAAAGTATTGTGGTATTTATAGCATTTTTGTAGGTAATACATGAGATCTAACAATTAAGTTTGTGAACTTGCCACATGTACTTATGTACAACAATATGTACACCATACAGTACTGTACAAACAACTCAGTAAGGTTTCACAACATTGGTATATCAGAGTCTTATACTTGGGTTCATGTTGACATGTGGCAGTGTCTTGCTAAACGCTGTTCATTATTATTGTTGCATGTTTTGGTGTGCCATTATGGAAATATCAGAGCTTGAATTAGAGCAACAAACAAACATTACATTTCTTGTTAAACTTGACAGAGTGGAAGTGAAAGCAGAGACATGTTAGTCCAAGTTCATTAGGATAATGTCATGAAGAAAATGGCAGGGCACAAATGGATTAAGTGTTTTTCCGAGGGGAGAGAAAATATCACTCATGAAAGAGATCAGGGCAGCCAGTAACAAGCAGAATTGATGAAAACATGGCAAAAATTCATTGAATTGTGCATCAAAATCACAGGCTGACTATGAGAAGCAAAACAGACCAAAGAAACATTGACAAAGAAACAGGAAAATCTTAACCAAATTTGGTTAACCAAAATTTGGGCTAACAGTACATGTTTCTTGCATTATGACAAAGAACCAGCTCACATGTCACTGTCTATGAGGAAGTTTTTAGCCAGAAAAAAAAATAACTGTATTGGAACTCCTTCCCTATTCACCTGATCGGGCTGTCAGTGACTTTTTCTTTACCCTAATATAAAGGAAATATTGAAAGGAAGACATTTTAATGACATTCAGGACATCAAGGGTAATACTATGACAGCTCTGATGGCCATTCCAGAAGAAGAGTTCCAAAATTGCTTTGAAAAATGGACTAGGAGCTGGTGTCAGTGCGTAGTTTCCTAAGGAGAGTACTTTGAATGTGACCATAGTGTATTCAGCAGTGAGGTATATAGCACTTTTTCTAGGATGAGTTTGTGAGTTTAATCATCAGCCATTGTATGTAATACATATAACAACTATAGCATAAAGCACAACATAAATATTTCCATCTTGCTTTTTCTGTAGCTAGTAAAATAAGAAATATTGTAGGCTCTATAATCCACATGGTCTCTGTTGCAGTTACTCACCTATGTCAGCATAGCATGAAAGTAGCCATAGACAATATATAAATGAATATAGTTGTGTTAATAAAACAAAACCAGGTACAGGCAAGATCTGGCCCACAAATCAGTTCTCCAACCCTTGGCATAAAAGATTAGGAGTAGGCTCAGCACCTGTAGCTCAAGCGGCTGGAGTGCCAGCCACATACACCAGAGCTGGTGGGTTCAAATCCAGCCCGAGCCTGCCAAACAATGACAATTACAATGAAAAAATGGCCGGGCATTGTGATGGGCACCTGTGGTCCCAGCTGTTTGGGAAGCTGAGGCAAGACGAATCGCTTAGGCCCAGGAGTTGGAGGTTGCTGTGAGCTGAGGGCACTCTATCCAGGGTGATAGCTTGAGGCTCTGTCTCAAGAAAAAAAAAAAAAAAAAAAAAAAGATTAGGAATAAATAAAACTGTGATTGCCAAATTCTTACATTTTATGTGAAGTGGTACCACAACTCTAGGAGGACTATAAAAAGCTAAGGATATATCTTGAAACCCCTAGAGCAACTATTCAAAATAAAAATGCAAAGAAGAATAACTAAAAAGCCAATATAGAAAAGTATAATGGCTGGACATGGTAGCTGCTAAGTCTAACTGCCCTCCCTCCACAGTTTGTCCCTCTCTAGGGAGAGTCTGAGGATTTGATTATTTATGTTATGATGAAGTTATTTTTCTTTAAACACACACACAGCACTTTCTTCATGCTAATAAGTACAGTTTGTTAGTTCTACTGTGAATTAGACTGATGTAGATGAAGACCCCAAATGACCAGTGGGTGTCATTGCAGTCTTATGTAAAACTTGGAGTGGCTCCTTAGTGTTCAGTCCTTTCTGGAGTGCAGTGATAAATTGTGCTCAGTTCTAAATGGAACCAAAGCATATCATCATCAATTCAAAACTTGGGAGACTAAGGCAAGAGAATCACTTAAGCCCAAGAGTTTGAGGTTGCTGTGAACTGTGACGCCACAGTCCTCTACCAAGGGTGACATAGTGAGACTCTGTCTCAATAAAAAAAAAAAAAAAAAAAACTTAGCCATGTGATAACAGTGGTAAGAGCTACACAGCTGAGAACTGAGAAAGAAGCCAAAGCATTGCCTTGAAACAGCCCAAATGACATCCCAAAGTCTTTTGACTTAAGTTTGTATACTTTCCTCTGATAATAGCCATTTGGGCCCTGTTAATAGGAAGTTTCTTTTTTCATTTTTTTCTATTTGAACTTATTCATTATTCATACTTCTTGCCTTTGCCTTGGCATTACTAAGTATAGGCCTAAAAAAGAACATAGCAGGATGTGGGCTCCTCACCACCAACAACCCCTAAGCACGATAAGCGTGTGCCCAAGGGAAGAGTGACACAGACACGGAGGGAAGGGCCCCATGTGACAGAGTGGCAAAACTGCTGAATCCATCACTTTTAAAAGGAAATGCATATGATCTAGACTTAGACCTGCCAGAACCCCACTAATGATCATTTTAAGACTTGTTCCTAATGATAACAAGCAGCTGTGCTAACTATTTCTATTCACTGTCTGAATGCACCTAGGAGTCAAATGATTTGAGTTCTGTGCTTGGCTCCCAATTCATCTGTTTTCTCATAGAATGTTGTGGACTTTTTTTCCCTGTAATTTTCTGACAAAGTCATTGCACCTTGACTCCAAGGTCATTGTATTAGTTAAGTAAATAAACTGCTATATATTTTTAAATCCCAAAACTCAGTAGCTTAAAATATGTGAAGCTATTTCTTGGTAGGATAACCTTCAAAAAAAGCATCAAAGATGTCTTTACGGGTGATTCTGCTAGGCCATTCTCTAGGGCTATGCCATCTACATAGCTGAAGGTGGTTCCAGCCAATGGAAGGAGAAAGCAGGGAGAAGTCTTAATTCTGTTTTAAAGGTCCTATCCCAGGATTGGCACACAAGACTTCCACACAGGCTCCCCTGTCTAGAATTGAGTCACATGGTTATACATAACTACAAGAGAGGCTGGAAATGGCTTAACTGCATTTCCCCAAAATAAGATTTTGGAAGACAGCACTTAATATATTCCACAAGTATTCATCTTTACTCCAATGATGAAGTATAAAGTTTTAGTCTGATTAAATACTAAATTGAGGCACAGAGAAGTTAAATAACTTTCCCAAGGTCATACAGCTAGCAATTGGGTAAGTTAGGATTTGAGCCCAGAGTCCATACTTTTTTTTTTGCAGTTTTTGGCTGGGGCTGGGTTTGAACCCACCTCCTCTGGCATATGGGGCTGGTGCCCTACTCCTTTAAGCCACAGGCGCTGCCCTAAATAATTTGTACATGCATGCATTGTGGGTACATGCTAGTTTTTTTGTTTGTTTTCAGTTTTTGGCCAGGGCTGGGTTTGAACCCACCACCTCCGGCATATGGGGCCAGGGCCCTACTCCTTTGAGCCACAGGCACTGCCCCAGAGTCCATACTTTTAACCACTGTTTATATCAACCCTAAAAGTATTAGAAGCACCCAGGTACAGTGGCTCATGCTTATAGACCTAGCACTTAGGGATTCTAAGGTGGAAATAATACTTGAAGCCAGAAGTTTAAGATCAGCCCGAGCAACACAGCCAACTCCCCTCATCTCTACAAAAAATAGAAAAATTAGTTGGGCATGTTGGCACAATCCTGTAGTCCCAGCTACATGGGAGGCTGAATCAGGAGGATCACTTGGGTTTTAGATTGTAGTGAGCTGTGATCATAGCACTGCACTCTAGTCCAGACAGCAGAGTGAGACTCGATCTCACTTAATCAGTCAACCAATGTATTACAATGTAATGGAGAAATATTTTTCATAATCTTGGCATAAAGATTGCATCTATGATCACGACCTGAAGGCTCAGAAGGTATAAAAGAAAGCAATTATGTGGCCACACAAAACTTACAATTCCTTAATTTCTGATTTTCTTTTACAAGAAAATAAACAAAAGGAAATCAAAAATAAAAAGGAAATCAGAAGCAATTAACTAAAGATAAATATGTAGAGATTTCCCACTGACCTGTTTCTTAAAAACAGAAAAACAGAGGACATAGGCAATTCACGGAAGAAAATCAAACGCCAGTATAAAGCTGGGACCAGTGGCTCATGCCTGTAATTCCAACACTTGGGAGGCTGAGGTGGGTAGGTTGCCTGAGCTCACAAGTTCAAGACCAACCTGAGCAAGAGCAAGACCCCATCTCTAAAAAATAGGCCAGAGCTGTGGCAGGAGCCTATAGGCCCAGCTACCTGGGAGGCTGAGGCAAGAGAATCACTTAAACCCAAGAGTTTGAGATTGCTGTGAGCTAAGATGTCATAGCACTCTACTAAGAGTGACCAAGTGAGACTCTGTCTCAAAAAAAAGCCAATATAAAAAGACAGGCCTGCTGGAATCCTAGCACTCTGGGAGGCTGAGGAAGGCAGATTGCTTGAGCTCACAAGTTTGAGACCAACCTGAGCAAAAGCAAGACCCCCATCTCTACTAAAGATAGAAAACCTGATGACCATTTGAGCCTGAGTAGGAGGTTGCTGTGAACTATAACAGCAACGCTACTCAAGGCAACAGCTTGAGACTCTGTCTCAAAAGAAAAAAAAAAGACAGGCCTAATGCTGTGACAAGTGCCTAGCTACTAGCTACTTGGGAAGCACTAAGATCCCTTGAGCCCCACAATGAGAGACCAACATAGGCAAAATAATGAGACCTATTTTTAGATCTCTAAGTATTCTCCAAACATCCTTCAGGTTTATACCCAGAAGACCAAAAGTCACAATACAACAAAGACATCTGTACCAGAATGTTTATTGCAGCCCAATTCATAATTGCTAAGTCATGGAAGAAGCCCAAGTGCCCATCGACCCACGAATGAACTTGCAAATTGTGGTACATGTGTACCATGGAATACTATGAAGCCTTAAAGAAAGATGGAGACTTTAGCTCTTTCATGTTTACACGGATGGAGCTGGAACATATTCTTCTTAGCAAAGTATCTCAGGAATGGAAGAAAAAGTATCCAGTGTACTCAGCCTTACTATGAAACTAAATTATAGCTTTCGCATGAAGGCTATAACCCAACTATAGCACAAGAGTATGGGGAAAGGGTCAAGGAAGGGGAAGGGAGGGGGGAGGTTTTGGTGGAGGGAGGGTCATTGGTAGGGCCACGTCTATGGTGCATCTTAGAATGGGTACAGGCAACTACACTAATGTACACAGGTATGATTTAACAATAAAAAAAGTTGGTTTTTTGAAAAGGTCAATAAAATAGATAAACCTTTAACCAACCTCATCAGGAAAAAAAGAGTAAAATCTCTAATCTCATCAATCGGAAATTACAAAGACGAAATAACAGACTCCTCAGAAATTCAAAAAATCCTTAATGAATATTACAAGAAACTTTATTCTCAGAAATATGAAAATCTGAAGAAAATTGACTGATACTTGGAAGAACATTACCGTCCAAGACTTAGCCAGAATCAAGTGGAAATGTTGAACAGCCCCATATCAAGTTCTGAATAGCATCAACCATACAAAACCTCCCTAAAAAGAAAAGCCCATGACCAGATGGTTTTATGTCAGAATTCTACCAAACCTTTAAAGAGGAACTAGTACCTATATTACTCAACCTGTTCCAAAAGGTAGAAAAAGAAGGAAGACTACACAACACATTCTATGGAGCAAACATCATCCTGATTCCCAAACCAGGAAAAGACAGAACAAGAAAAGAAAATTATAGAAATTATAGACCATTATCACTAATGAATATAGATGCAAAAATATTCAACAAGATCCTAAGAAACAGAATCCAGCAATATATCAAACAAATTATACATCACGACCAAGTTGTTTTTATCCTAGGGTTTCAAGGCTGGTTCAATATCCATAAATCTATAAGTATAATTCAGCACATAAACAAATTAAAAAACAAAGACCATATGATTCTCTCAATTGATGCAGAAAAAGCTTTTGATAACATTCAACATCTCTTCATGATCAGAACACTTAAGAAAATTGGTATAGAAAAAGGACATTTCTTAAATTGATAGAGGCCATCTACAGCAAACCCACAGCCAATATCATATTGAATAGAGTTAAATTGAAATCATTTCCATTCAGATCAGGAACCAGACAAGGCTGCCCATTGTCTCCATTGCTCTTTAGCATTGTAATGGAAGTTTTAGCCACAGCAATTAGGGAGAAACACCAATCAACAGAGAAAAATATAAAGAAATCCACATCATGTGCAAAATATTCAAATAGTTGATAACAAATAAGAACTTGAAAGCCATATTATATCCGATGGAACAATGATAAAAAGGTGATAAACTTGGCAAACACCTATCAATACTAAAACAAAGCACAAAACCCACAAATTGTCAATACCAGAAATAAAATGGGGGAAGATCTATGGAAATCTCCCAGACATTAAAAAAGTATCAGGACTTATTAAATACTTTATTTCAGTGAACTTGACACTTTAAATATAATTGACAAATTCTTTGGAACATTCAACTTATCAAAACTAACATAAGAAATAGATAATTTCAAGGTTCTATATCTAGGACCAAGAAGTAGATCTGCTATTTAAACATTCTTCCCCTTTCTCTTATCCCTAAAAAATCAAAGAATAGATAGCTTCAGTGGTTAATAATTTAAAATATGGAAAGAATTATATCAATCTTACATAAACTCTTTCATAGGAAAGAAAAATGGGGGATTACTTCCTACTTTATAAAGGCCCTCTGACATTGATACCAAATTATTAAAGAAATAATTATGGATATATCTTTTTAATAAACATTGATGAAAAATCCTAAACAAAAGGTTTTCATATTAAATATATCTACAAAAAAACCTTGATACCTCACCATCAAGTGTATTTTCTACAGTTATATATGAGAGGGTTAACATTAAAAAAAAAAATCAATACATTTTGCCACTTTAGAAAAAATGAAAAATAATATTAAGCTCATTTCAGAAGATGAAGAAAGATTTCTGATGAAATTCAAAATGGTTTTAACGAAAGCCTAGTAAATCGAAATGAATGGGACCTGTTTTAATCTGATAAAGACTATCTGCAAAAACCTACAATAAAATCACATTTTAAAGGAGAATTATTGAAAGCTTTCCCCTCTATGATCAAGAATAAAACAAAGATGCCTCCTAACATCATTTCTACTCAACATTTTCCTTGAAGTACTAACCAGTGCAATAAGTCCAGTAAAAGAAATAAATGACATATAGATTGGACAGGAAGAAATGAAAATGTCATTATTTAGACATAATACAATTCTGGGTACAAACAATAAAGTATCTACATACAAAGAACTAGAATTAATAAGTCAATTTAGCCAGCTATCTGAATATAAAATCAATATTAAAAGTAGATAGTATTTTCATATACTACAAACCAAAAATATAAAATGAAATTTTAAATATTACTGTATATACTCGAGTATATACAGTATTTATAATAGCAGGTCCTAATCTCTATAACCTGTAGATGTTTACCTTATTTGGAAAAAGGGACTTTGCAAATATAATTAAGGTTATAGAGATGGGTAGATTATCCTGGATTATCCTGAGTGTTACCTAAAGGCAAACACATGTGTCCTTTATTAAAAGAGAGTGGAAGAGGGACATCTGAAACAGAAGAGGAAGAGGTTATGTGAGGAGAGAGACAGAAATGTGGGGGGATGCAGCCACAAGCCAAGGAATACTGGCAGCCACCAAAAACTCAAAAAGGCAAGTAAGAGATTCTTCCCTAGATTCTCCAAAGGAAATGAAGCCTTGCCTACACCTGAATTTTTGCCTAGTTATACTGATTCCAATAATTGGTCTCCAAAACCATAAAAAACAAAAACAACAAAAATTTCTGCTGTCTCAAGCCACAAACTCTGTCTTAACTTGTTAAGCAGGAATAGGAAATCAACATGCCTTTTATACAGAAAATTGAATAATATTATAAGAGAAATTAAAAGATACTTAAATCAAAGGAGGGAATTCTAAATTTCCTGAATGGAAGATTCTATAACTGCTTATTCCATATATGCCCATTCAAAATTTAGCCCTTTTGTTTGAAGTTGACAAGTTGATTATAAAATTTATATGGGAATACAAAGTATCAAGAATAACAATGCAATTTTGAGGACGTCAAAACTTGAGGATTCAAACTACCAGATAGTAGATATGAAGACTAAACACAAAGCAATAGCTATTTTACTCCTCTTTGTTTAGTTTCTAGAAGAGCTTATTCATTTGACATGTTTTCTTGAAAAATTTTTAGGTTTCCATCGTATACTTTATGTAGTTTTTTAAGTGACTGCTCTAGAAATTACAGGACGCAATATACAGTTTATTCAACATATCACAATCTTCTAGTATCTACTTCAAGTGAGTTACAGGGACCTTATTTCCATTTAGGTTACTTTACCCAACCCACTGTATAATTGTCTTGAATATTTTTCCTTTACATACACTGAGCACCGCTTCATCTATCAAATATGACTTAAGAAACTCATGAAAGTAGTCTATTATGTCTATCCTTTGTAAGGTTCCAAGACTTCTGTTATCATTTCCTTTGTGTTTAGAAAACTACCTTTATCAATTCTTTGTTGCAAGCAACAGTCTCTTAGTTTTCTTTCTCTTGACAGTGTGTGTATTTCTCATGTATTCCTGAAGGATGGTTTTGATAGATATAGAATTCATAGAATTCATAGCAGTTATTTTCTTCAGAACTTGAAAAACACGCTACTTCCTTTTGGTTTGAAATGAGAAATTTGCAGTTATACGAACTTGCATTTCCCTGTATGCAATGCATAGTTTCTCTCTGGCTGCTCTGTAGGTTTTGTCTTTAGTTTTCAGAAGTTTAATTATAGTCTTGGTATGAATTCCATTGAATTTATTCTGTCATAATTTACAAAACTTCCTGAGACAGTAGGTATAGGTCTTTCACCAGATTTGATAAAATTTCAGCCATTGTTTCTTGGGGCACTTTTTTGGTCTCACATTGTTCTAGTCTTCTGAGATACTAGTGGTTTGAATAATATATATTTTGTTATTGCCCTAGGCTGTTGAGATAATTCATTTTCACAATGTATTTTCTATTTTTATTCAAATTATATAAATTCTATTGCTTTGCTATTATTTTCACTTATTCTATTTCTTTATTTTCATTTCTTGAGTTAAAAAAAATCTTTGTGTTTTTTTAGTTCTATAATTTACATTTGGTTCTTATTTTTGTAACTTCCATTCCTTTGCTGAGATTTATATCCTTCATTTGCGTTAAGAGAATTCATAATTGCTTGATAACACATTTTTAAGATAGTTGCTTAATTCCTTATTAGGTAATTATAGTATCTCCTAATCTCAGTTTTGCCATCATCCTTCTTGTGATTTTCCTGGTTCTTGATATGATGAGGGATTTTCTTTTGTATCCTGAACATTTTGGGTGTAATGAGACTCCGATCCTATTTAATCATTTTTTCTGAATCAAGGAGTCCCTCTGTGGAGATGTAGCACAAAGGGCAGATGGTTACGTATGTTCATTTTCCCTGCTGAAGCCTCTCTGGAAGATGTGGGGAACTAACTCACACTGTCCCACTGCAGATGGATGGAGTAGAAGTTCAGCCCTCTTCTTGGCTCTGCTAAACTCTTCCTAGCAAAAGTAGGTCACTGACTCATACTACCTTATTGTCTCTAAATGAGGGTATAAAGTTACTTCTTCAATGGGCTTTGCTGATGGTACAGAGTGGGAGTGTGGAGGAGGGCTGATGAGGCCAAATGTGGAAGTTCTGTCCCTTACGGGGCATCCCTGACTCCAGGGAGCTTACTGAAACTGGCTGGTACCACCTTGCCATTGTTCAGTCTTATTGATGCTAGGGAACTGAAATGGAGGATTAACTTCTTGTTTAACCTACTTCAGCCAGAGAAATGAGGGTAGGGTGGTTGTTCCCCTTGGTGTTTAGCTGGTGTAGGGAAAGTACTGTAAAAGTGCTTTTCTGTTATTAGGTGACCCTTTTAGAAGTCATTTGGCTTGGGAGAACAGGTTTTTCTTGGAGCTTTGTTTGTAACTATTACTGGTCCCTGCTGGAGGCGTCTTCAGCGCTTTTAAAAAAGATGTATAGAAAACAATAAGAAAATCCATCCCTCAAATTCCAAGGTCTCTAGGTAGCCCACCTTCCTTACACTTTTCAGAGAGAGATATCTTACGCTTGTTGACTGTATTATATCTAGGATTTTTTATTTAAAGGGGGCAGACCTGGGAAGAATGTGGCTACTCCATCTTTTCAGAGAACCATGCAAGCAATATATTTAAAAATAAGTTCTAAAAAAATTTATTGAATGTTTTAGTTTGAGAGTCATTCTGAGTATTTAATGTATCATTCCACCAGAAATAGTCTTTATTATAAATTTTTATAAATACACTGACTCCTATTTATCTGGTAGTGTCATCTTGTTCTTCAACATATCACCTTCTCTTTCAGCTCAATGTATTACTTTTTTTTCTGTGAGTATGACTATATGCTGACTATATACAGTTTTTTGGTACTAATTATTGCATCAAGGTCCTCAATACCAAGCTCACATTGATAGGAAAGTGAGAAAATTCACAGGAGTCAGCATATAGTCATACTCATAGTCATGATTTAGTACAACGAAAGGATACAAAGCAAAATAATCAAAGGGAAAGTTTGGTGCATTATGGCAAAGCCCAAAGGAAACCAAGTACAAACTTCCAAGAGTTCTCTCCCAGTGGAATCACATGGGTTGAACTCAGTTCTTCCATGAATGAATTATAATAATGTGGATAAAGTATTGTTGACCCAGTGCCCATTAGAGACCCAGTGACCAATGTTTTTATTAAGGAGTGGTCACAGAAGTATTTTCTGTCTGACACATACCAAGATTCAACACTCTCAGGAGGAAAGCATGGGTTCTATGAAAACTATATTGTTTGCACAGTTTAGTTACAGGGAGTCACTCTTATCATTTAAGAAATGGTGGGAATGCCCCTAAAAGTTAAGTAGTCAGATGCCAGCCAAAGGCAAGCCTATCAATCAGGCTTTTCTGAGGATAGGAGTCCCAGGTCTGCGATGTTAATTCTTTTCTGCATTACTATGAATACCAGTTGTCAATTGCGAAAACCAATCAGCTGACAATAACTATGGCAATGTATTAAAAATTAGATTGCTAATAATATTTTAAAATATTTTCTGTAAAATTGCAATTTTTCCCTAAAATGAATTTGTAGGGATGGATGATATTCTCTTGGTTCAGCATAGAAGAAAGGGTTAGGGAATAATACTTAGCATTTGAGGACTAAAAACAAATATTCCTTAATCTTTTGGGACATAATTTAAAAATGGCTACTAGAGAACTAATTCTATTTTTCCTGAGATGGCTGACTAGAGACATCAGTGACTAATTCTTCTAAGAAGGAAGAACCAAAATTACAGGTAATCATAGCTCGAGTAAAGCATTAAGGGGAGAGTGCTGGAGCCTATTGGAGAGTTTAATGATGAAGCTTTGAAACCCACCCCTCCACTCCTGCAAAAAGAAGCTGGCAGAGATAGAACCCCAAAGGACTTAGTATTCTGTGAAAAGGGTAGATGGGTATGTTTTTGACTTCCCCAATCATTGCAGCAGACTACTAGTATCTGAACTTAAGGAGAACTTATTTTCCTGCACAAGCCCAAGTACTGCAGTGAGCTGTGATTTGGGAACTTCATAAGGGCATTACACTGGGCTACCAGCTCCTACAGGGTCCCTTACTTTCCCCTTAGACCCAAGCTGTGGTGGTGGGCAGCACACTGAGAGTACACCTATCATGAGACTCTGAACTTCCCAAGGACTTTCAACCCTGTGTCTCAACATCACTGGCTCCCTTGCACTGGCTCCTCAGCATCCACTTGGATTGTGGCAGCCCCACAGCTACACTCAAAGGAGCAGCAGAAGTCCCAGTGGTCTAGTCCTCAGGGATTGTTGCTTATAAAGGGAAGGGGAAGTGCACCTCACTGAGAAAGAATCCCATGGGACAAAGGAAGTCAGAGTGTAGGCTTTTCTATGTCCCAGAACTTCCCACTGAGGGCAGGGATTGGCTGAGCCCCTTTCAGCAGAGGCACAGGCTCTTTGTTGGGCTCTATGGGGTGGAGAGAGCTATGGCTCCACCACAGCAATTGGGCAGCCCCAGTGTTTGTGAAGGGATATGTAGGAGGGGACTTTTTCGCACCCTTGCCTACTGCTGCAGACAGAGCTGGAGCTTCTCCCATGGGAGCACTTGTAAATGGCCTTTCTGGGAGCACTTTGGAGTGACCTTGTGGGAGGTGTGCTCTTCAGGCTCATGTTTACAGGGAGAGTGGATCATCCTCTTCTCTATGCAATGGAAGCATTCCTGCAGATGAATAGTGGTATTTGTCAGATCTGAGTATCATGAGCAGTGGGACGGGGGCATGACAAAGAGGTAGATTATACTCCTGCCAGCTGTGGAAAAGAGGGGCTTCTTTCCCTCCTCCTGTGGATGCCTCAGTGAATTTCACTGGGACCTACTTCTGCATTCTCCATCAGGGCTGGGATTTTTGCTCACCATGAGCAACTCACATGTATACCATCTGTTGCTACTGTAGCTGCTTCTTACCCATGGATGCCCCATCTACTGGCCTACAGGCTGAACAGCTCAATCTAGTGAAAAAAGTACTGATAAAAGTGTACAACACTGAGGAATAAAATAAACATCATGAAATCTCTGCCATTTTGGATATGTAAGTGGTAGCGAATCTGTTTGCAGGCCTACTACATCACTACTACAAGCAAATCACCATGCAAAGATTTGCATCACCACTTTGCAAGTCACCATGCAAAGATTATAGATAACCAAGGAACTCATACAGAGTCTTTCCCACTGAAAGCACCCACAGCCAAGACCAGCCTATCATAAAATATACACATTATTGTCACCTCCTCAATGAGGAAAAAACTGCAGTCCAATTGAAAATAAATTAAAAAATAATGATAAGTAATAGTCTATCTAGATTAGAAGGACCCAGAGAAAGTTGTCTGGTATTAAGAAAGAACTGAGTTTTATAACAACTCCAAAGGATTACATTAACTCTACAGCAATGAAATGAAACCAAAATAAATTTTTTCAAATATTAGACAAAGAATTCAAAATACTAATTATAAAGAAGCTCTATAAGGTCCAAGAGAGAGCTGAAAACCAGTATAATTTTTTAAGAAATTAAGGTTAAAAATAAAAAAAATTTATAAAGAAATAAATACTTTAAAAAGAGCAATCACAACTTCAGGAAATGAAAGATTCATTTAGGGAATTATGAGATACAGTGGAATGTTTTAATAATAGATTAGACAAGAAAGAATTTTAGAGCTTGAAGACAAAACTTTCAAATTAACCCAGTCAGACAAAAATAAAGAAGAATTAAAGAAATGCTCGTGGGATCAACTGCAACTTGGATTTTACATAATAAATACAAACAATATAACCTAATTTTATATACCTTTGTTGTAATCTGAAATTAAAATAAAGAAATTAAAAAAATCTTCAAGAAATATAGAATTATGTAAAACATTCAAACCTATGAATCATAGATATTCCCGAGGGAGAAAAAAACACCAAGTAGTTTAGAAAATTTATTTGAGAGAATAATTGAGGAAAACTTCATTGGTTTTGCTAAAGATATAGACATCCAGGTGTAAGATGCTAAATGAACCCCTGGAAGAATCACTGCAAGAAGGACTCCATGAAAGTACATAGTCATTGGATAAGTCAATGAAAAGAAAATAATGCCCCAAACAGTGGAAAAAATGCATCAAATCACGGCAGCAGATTTCTCAGCAGAAATCTTCCATCCAGATTGGATTAAGGTCCTGGCTTTAGTCTTAAACAGAAAACCTGTCAGATAAGAATTGTACATCCTGAAAAACTAATTTCAGAAATGATGGAGCAACAATGACTTTCCAAGACAAAAAAGTATAAAATTCACAGAACTTAAAAACCATTAAGAACACAAAGCAACCAGGTAATAATGAACATATCTCACATATCAATATTAACTTTGAACATAAATGGCCTAAATGCCCTACCTAAAAGACAAGGATTGGCAGAATGAATAAAAAACCAAAAGCTAAATAACTGCTGCCTTTAAGAGACTCATTTAACTGCTAAAGATTTTTACAGAACCAAGGTAAAGAGGTGGAAAAAAATTATTCCACACAAACAGAAATGAAAAGCAAGAAGTAGCTATAGTTACAAAAGAGTAAACAGACTTTCAATCAAAAACAGCAAAAAAAAAAAAAAAAAAAAGACAAAGAAGATCATTATATAATGATAAATTCAACAAGAAGATATAACAAAACTAAATATTTATGCATCTGGCACCAGAACCCCCAGATTCACAAAACAAATACTGCCAGACCTAAGAAAAGAGATAGATGGGAATAAAACAATAGTGGAGACTCCAACATTCCACTGATAACACTAGACATTCCAGAGGCAGAAAATCAACACTGAATTTTAATGAGACTCTAGAAAAAATGGACTTAAAATATATTTACACAACATCTTACCCCTAAATTACAGAATATACTTTCTTCTCGTTAGCACATGAAATGTTCCTGAAAATAGACCATATATTAGGCCACAAAACAAGTGAATGATGTTTGGGTCAATGATAAAACCAAGATAGAAATAAAACATTTTTTCAAAATGAAAGATAATAGTGATACACTTAGAAAAACTTCTGGGATACAGAAAAATGCAGTATTGAAAGGGAAATTTATAGTACTAAATGCCTATATCAGAAAGACAAAAAAAAAAAAAATCACAAATTACAACATAATGTCACATCTCTAAGGAGCTAGAAGAACAAGAACAAACAAAGCCAACAGAAGTAAAGAAATAACAAAGATCAGAGCAGTGCTATATGAAATTAAAGCCAAAAAGATACAAAGAACCAATAAAACAAAAAGTTGGTTCTTTGAACAGATAAACAAAATTGACAGACCTCTAACTAGATCACCTGAGACTAGTACAAATATCTCTATAATCAAAGGCCAGAAAATCTAGAGGAAATGAGTAAATTTCTAGAAACATAAAACCTCCCAAAGCTTCAATCATGAAGAAATGGAAATCTTGAGCAGATCATTCATGAGTAGTGAGATTCAACCAGTAATAAAATACTCCCAACAAAACAAAAGCTTAGGGCCAGAAACATTCATAGCCAGATTCTACCAGACATGCAAAGAGGAACTAGTACCAATCCTACGGAAACTGTTCTAAAAGACTGAAAAGGAGGGAATCCTCTCTAACTCATTCTATGAAGCTGGTACCACCATGATTCTAAAGCCAGGAAAGTATACAACACAAAAAGAAAACTACAGAGCAATATCTCCGAGGAACACAAACAAATAAATCCTCAACAAAATACTAAAAAACTCAATCCAACAGAATATAGAAAGGATAATTCACCACAATCAAGTGGGTTTTATCCCAGGGATGCAAGGTTGGTTCAATATATGCAAGTCAATAAATGTGATTCACCACATAAATGGAATTAAAAGCAATAGCTATGTGATAATTTCAACAGATGCAGAAAAAGCGTTCAATAAAATGTAGCACCCCTTAATGATAATAACCTTTAACGAACAAGGCATAGAAGGAACATACCTCAAAGTAATAAAAGACATATATGAAGAACCTATAATGAAAATTGTACTGAATGGGGGAAAGTTGAAACTCTAAGATCAAGACAAGGAGATCCACTTTCACTACTTTTATTCAATGCAGTATCTAAAGTCTTAGCTAAAGCAATTAGCCAAGAGAAAGAAATAAAGGGCATTAAAGTGGAAAGGTGGAAGTAAAATTACTTGTTTTCTCATGATATGATCTTATACTTGAAAACAATAATGCTTCCTCCAAAGACTCCTACTTTTGATAAATGAATTCTGTAAAGTCTCAGGTTACAAAATCAACATACACAAATCAGTATCATTTCAATACACCAATAATGACCTAGCTGAGAAACTAATCAAGAACTCAATCCTATTCACAATAGCTGCAAAAAAATTAAATACCTAAGAATATACTTAACTAAGTAGGTGAAAAATCTCAACGAGGAAAATTATAAATCACTGATGAAAGAAATCACAGGTGTCACAAACAAATGGAGAAATAGCCCATGCTCATGGTTTGGGAGAACTAATGTCATTAAAATGACCATACTGTCCAAAAGCAACCTAGTGAGTCAATTTAATTCCTATAAAAATACCAACTTTCACAGAACTAGAATAAAGCAATCTAAAATTCATATACAACCAAAAGACACCCAAAGCAATCCTAAGCAAAAAAGAAGAAAATTGGAAACATCACATTAACTGTCTTCAAATTTTACTACAAGGCTGTAGGAACCAAAATAGTAGTATGTAAGTAGACACAGAGATCAATGGACTAGAATAGAAAACCCAGAAATAAAGCCATATACCTACAAACAAGTGATCTTTGACAAAGCATATAAAAATGTACACTGGGGAAAGGACACCCTATTCAGTAGGCCAGGAATTCCTGGAGAACTTGTCTGACCAGAGTCCAAGCTACTCAGAGCACAGTGTTTGGTCCCCAGTGACTCAGGGCTAGCATTCTAGAGATTGTGTCTGACCAGAGTCCAGGATTCTAACCTTTTAGGTGCTGCAGATGGCCTGATAGATATCTTGAGGCTGAGAACAGAATGCTTAGCTAAGATAACTATCACCTGAGTCCTGCTCAGGTATTAAGATAAAAATCACTGAAGTGAGTTAGGAAAGTAGAAGTTTACCCCCTAATTTGTAATAATCACATGATGTGTTTACTTGATTTCCCTTCTGTAGTTTCCTCCCTTTTTATTGGGAACAAATGCTTGGGGCACCTTACTTTGAATAACTAAAATTAACTTTATGTTTTATGTGGTCAACATGACTTATGATTTTTGACTGAATAAAGAGACCTTTGGGTGAATGGATTGAGGCTGCCCTTGCTAGCTGCAGTTCCTAGATGCTACTAGCTACAGTGTGTAGCTCTCATAGGCTTCCATTGGTTATTTCATCTGAGATAACTGAGTCTAAGTTTTCTTGCATCTACTGCTCTCACTGCAGATCCCAGCAAAGATAGTGGGGACCCGCACCCTTACAGGATAAAATATCCACAAACTGCCAAAAGATTAATATCTAGAATCTATAAAGAACACAGGCAAGTCAACAAGAAAAAATAAGTCTGTTAAAAAGTGAACAAACACAAACAGATTTTTTGAAAGACAATATACGAATGGCCATAAAACATATGAAAAAAATTCTTAACCTAACTAATCATTAGGGAAATTCAAATTAAAACTACAGTGAGATATTGACTTACTCCTATTGGAATGGCCATTATTAAAAACTCAAAAAACAAGAAATTGATGGTGCACATGAAAAAGGGAAAAGGGGAGGGGTGGAGGCAAGAAGGCTGACTGGAGTCAGCTTTCCACAGAGGCTTTCATCCAGAAGGAGAGTTAAATGACAGAAGTTTAGCAAGTAACCTGGTGGATTGGAGCTGAGCCAAGAGACAAGGTTGAAGAACACACATCAACCCTGCTGAGGTGAGTTGTGACCCCAAGGATACAAACAAAAGGTACAAAATCCATCGCCAAGTGGATGGGAGTCCCCTCTCCTATGAGAACAGCTCGTAGCACACTCTACAAACAAGTGAGCAGAGTTCAAATATTCTCCCATTTTATCCCACAGGACAGACCCTCTAAAAACCAGACCACCTTCCCCTACTAGGGTGCCATGGCACTCTCCTGCCAGGCATAAAACTGTATATATTCTCTACCTGCAATTCTGAACTTCCAGCATTTTCCCTCACTCTCATCCTGAGCTCTAGAAGCATGTCCCCCATGGAGTCCAGATTTTTGAGTATTTTCTCAAGAGGTGTGGACAGGGCATGGACTGCTGCTTGTCAGTTCTGATTCTGCGGCATGGGAGTAGGGAGAAGACAGTCAACTGAGAGGGAACCATACAGGAGTGATGGTGCCCTGAGGCACAGAGCAGCAGCTGCAGCTGTGGGAACAATAGGGCTCACACCCCTGGAGATCTTCCAAATTAACACCCCCTGTCTCTCTGGGCACCCAGAGGAGGCTAGGCATCTTCTCCGGTGGCAGCCAAGGGCAGAACATGTCTGGGATAGAAATACAGGTGTGAGTAAAGGGTATGCCTGAGGTGGTACCGGACTGGGAAGAGTGTGGACTAGGATACATGTGTGCAGAGATGGCAGACTCCCAGGGCAGGGCTGACCCAAAGGACTCCTTTACTGAGCCTAAGACACACCCGGACCTCAGGGGATCATAGCTGAGGCAAAGGTGGGCAGGCAGAGGATGGAACTGACAGCTGAGTGTGAGCTCTAACCAGGGTGCCCCAACATAAACTGCAGCTGAGACCAGGCAGTGGCACAGACTGGGGTTGAGTCGCAGTTTCTGTGAACTCAAACAGCATCTGATCTGCAGGGGAATATAGCTGAGACAAAAACAAATTCTACAAAGTTGTTCTTTTCTGTCAGCAACATCAATCAGGGGCGGGACTGGAACTGAGTGAACTTCCCCAGACTCCAATAAGCACCCAAGGTTGTCAGGCATCACCTTCCCCTGCTGGATAGTGGCAGAGAGGAGCGGCCTGGCTGAGGAGACATAGATCTCCCTGTGACTCAGGCAGACACAAACCCCTGGAGCATCTGCTCATTGGAGGGAACTGGATCACAGCCCTGCAGAGTTACCAGTGGCTGGGTGTGACAGAGGTGAAAGGTGGGGAAGGAGGCATTAACCCTCCCAGACTAATTTATTTGCTGGGTGGGTCCTTCTGACCTCATGGAGCACCAGAGTGAGTCATACTGGAGCTTCCAGCAGAGCCCTACTATCTAGTTGATGGAGACCTTTTGAACTCTCCCACCTGAGAAAGGTGCTGACTGAGACAATTGATTTGGACCTCTTGAACTGGGCCAATCACCCAAGGACTATCCAAGTGGTACCCTGAGTGTATGGTTATGGAAAGGTGTGGTTTTACTTTTCCAATTGTTGCCTGTTGGGGACAGGGTGACTTAGTTGCTGGTATTTTTCCACAGCCAGGACTTCAACCTAGAGTAATTGATTCACTAGAGTAGGACAGAGATCAGCTGAAAATAAGCCAGAGCCTCTTAGCACCACCACACCAAGCAGGTCCCCAGTTTCTCAGGCCATAGAACTGTACGGTTCCTTGGCAAAGCTCCAGGGGAAAAGGTACAGACACCAGTCCCAGATTTTGGGCAAAGGGCTAATTAATCACTACTCCTGGAGCCCCCCAACCCAACTTCTCTTTATATGCTTATCTAGTCAAATAGTGTAAAATAATCATGGGGTGGAATCAGCGAAAAAATTCTAGTAACATGAATAACCAGAGTATATTCATCCCCCAAGGAAGGATATGGTGGACACAAATGAAGATCCATTCATAAATGGATGGCTGAGATGTCAGAAATTGAATTCAGAATTTGGATCGCAAACAAGATTAATAGAATAGGGAAAAAGTTGGAATTAGAAATTCAAGGAGCCTTTCAAAAGTTGTCTCAAGAATTCAACGAATTCAAAGACAAAATCACCAAAGATTTTTGGACATTGAACCAAGAGTTTGCAGCCTTCAAAGATCTGAAATATATAGTAGAATCCCTCAGTAACAGAATGGAGCAAGCAGAAGAAAGGATTTCTGACATTGAAGACAAAGCTTTTGAATGCTCCCAAACTCTCAAAGAGGAAGAGAAATGGAGAGTAAAAATGCATCATTCTCTCAGAGAGTTCTGGGATAATTAAAAAAACAAAAACAAAAAACTAATATTCACTTCATAGGAGTCCCTGAAGGTGAAGATGTGGCTTCACAAGGCACAGAGGCTTGAAATTATGAAAGAGAGCTTTCCAGACATGCCAAGAAATTCTGAAATTTAGATAGCCAACAGTTTCAGAACCCCAACACAACTCAACCCGAATAAGACATACCCCAGGCACATCATAATTAACTTCACTGAAGTTAATATGAAGAAGAAAATTCTGAAAGCAGCCAGATGTAAGATAAAACCATAACCTACAAGGGGAAGAATATTAGAATGACTGCAGATCTCTCTGTTGAAACTTTTCAATCTAGAAGAGGGTGGTCATAGACTTTTAATCTCCTAAAACATAACAACTTTCAACCCAGGATCCTGTATCCAGATAAACTGAGTTTCATTTATAATGGAGAAATTAAATACTTTAATGACATTCATATGTTGAAGAAATTTGCCATAACTAGACCAACTCTCCAGGATATTCTCAGACCTATCCTCCATAATGACCAGCACAATCTGCCACTACAAAAGTAAACTCACTCAGAAACGTTTGATCAAACTCCAACTTCCACAGCAGTGAAATGATTAAAAATGTCCACTGGACTTTTGAAAAACTTGATACCCAAAATTCTACCAGGCTTATCAATATTCTTAATTAATGTGAAGGGCTTAAATTGTCCTCTAAAGAGGCACAGGTTGACTGACTGAATACAAAAACACAAGCCAGTTATCTGCTGCATACAAGAATCTTATCTCACCTTAAAAGATAAATATAGACTCACAGTGAAGGCATGGTTATCAGGCAAATGGACATCAGAAAACAGCAGGTGTTGCAATTCTATTTGCAGATACAATAGGTTTAAACCAACAAAAAATAAGGAAGGTTAAGGATGGTCACTTCATATTTGTTAAGGGTAATACTCAATATGATGAGATTTGAATTATTAATATTTATGCACCCTACAAGAATGTGCCTCAATTTATAAGAGACATGAGCAACTTGATTTCGTCCAGCTCCATAATAGTTGGAGATTTTAACACTCCTTTCACAATGTTGGATAGATTCTCCAGTAAGATGCTGAGCAAAGAAATTTTAGATTTAAACTTAACCATTCAACATTTGGATCTAAGAGACATCTACAGAACATTTAATTCCAAGAAAACTGAACACAAATTCTTCTCATCAGGCCACGAAACATACTCCAAACTCGATCACGTCTTAGATTACAAGTTTACCCTCAGTAAATTTAAAAGAACAGAAATTATTCCTTGCATCTTCTTGGACCATCATGGAATAAAAGTTGAACTCAGTAACAACAAGAATCTGAATACTCATACAAAAACATGGAAGCCAAATAACCTTATGCTGAATGACAGCTGGGTCATAGACAAGATTAAGAAGAAAATCACCAAATATTTGGAAGAAAACAATAATGAAGAGACAAATTATCAGAACCTCTGGGATACTGCAAAGACAGTCCTAAGAGAGAAATTTATAGCACTGCAAGCCTTCCTCAAGAGAATGGAAAGAAGACTTTAACAACTTAATGGGACATCTCAAGCAACTGGAGAAGGAAGAGCATTCCAATCCCAAACCCAGCAGAAGAAAAGAAAACCAAAATTATAGCAGAATTAAATGAAATTGAAAACAAAAGGATTCAAAAGATCAAAAGATCAAAAAGTTGGGTTTTTTTTTTAAAGGTCAATAAAATAGATAAACCTTTGGCTAATCTAACCAGTAAAAAAGTAAAATCTCTAATTTCATCAATCGGAAATGGTAAAGATGAAATACTAAGAGACTCTTCAGAAATTAAAAAAATTCTTAATTAATATTACAAGAAACATTATTCTCAGAAATATGAAAATCTGAAAAAATTGACCAATACTTGGAAACATGTCACCTTCCAAGACTTAGCCAGAATCAAGTGGAAATGTTGAACAGGCCTATATCAAGTTCTGAATAGTATCAAGTATACAAAATCTCCCTAAAAAGAAAAGCCCAGGACCAGATGGCTTCACGTCAGAATTCTGTCAAACCTTTAAAGAGAAACTAGATACCTATATTACCCAACCTTTTCCAAAATATAGATAAAAAAGGAATACGACCCAACACATTCTAGAAAGAAAACATTACCTTGATCCCCAAACCAGGAAAAGACACAACAAGAAAAGAAAATTATAGACCAATATCATTAATGAATATAGATGGAAAAATATTCAGCAAGATCCTAGCAAACAGAATCCAGCAACACATCAAACTAATTATACACCATGACCAAATAAGTTTATCCCAGGGTCTCAAGGCTAGTTCAATATATGTACATCTATAAATATAATTCAGCACATAAAAAAATTAAAAAACAAAGACCATATGATTCTTTCAATGATGCAGAAAAAGCTTTTGATAATATCCAGCATCCCTTCATGATCAGAACACTTAAGAAAATTGGTATACAAGGGACATTTCATAAACTTATAGAGGCCATCTAGAGCCAACCCACAACCAATATTATATTGAATGGAATTAAATTGAAATCATTTCCACTCAGATTAGGAACCTGGCAAGGTTGCCTATTGTCTCCACTGCTCTTTAACATTGTAATGGAAGTTTTAGTCATTGCAATTAGGAACAAAAGGGAATCAAGGGTATTCATATAGGGTCAGAAGAGATCAAACTTTCGCTCTTCACAGATGATACAATTGTATATCTGGAAAACACCAGGGATTCTACAACAAAAATCTTAGAGGTGATCAAGGAATACAGCAGTGTCTCTGGTTACAAAATCAACACT
>CAUYPK010065603.1:0-19444 GCA_963574355.1 Loris lydekkerianus
ATAGCTGAAAATGTCAACAAATGTAAAAACATACCATGCTCATGGCTGGGAAGAATCAACATTGTTAAAATGTCCATACTATCCAAAGCAATATATAATTTCAACACAATCCCTATTAAAGCTCCACTGTCATACTTTAAAGACCTTGAAAAAAAAATACTTTGTTTTATATGGAATCTGAAAATAAATCTTATGAAAACCATATTTTAAAAAAAGTTGAGAAATTCATAGTCTATTATTAATAGTTTAGAAATGTATTGTTTCATTATGCACATTAGGTTAGGACCCCCTAAATACCCTCCACAACAAATAAGTAAGCAAGGAGATGGTTGTGTTAATCAGTTAGATATAAGCATTCCACATTGTATATCAAATCAGCATATTGTACCTCATAAATGCATTAATGTACAGTTATGATTTAATAAAGAATTAAAAAATAAAATTAAAATTAAAAAAGTTTTAGATATGCACACAAAAATAAAGATATAAATCTAAGGAACAAAAGTCATAACCTAGAGATGAACCAAGCCATGTATCACCATCTGATCTTTGATAAACCAAGCAAAAGCATGCACAGAGAAAAAGAATCCCTAGTTAATAAATGGTGCTGGGAAAACTGCTTAGCCACATATAGAAGACTGAAATTGGATCTGGACCTTTCACCACTGACAAAAAATGACTCTCACTGGATAAAATATTTTGATTTAGGACATGAAACAATAAAAATTCTAGAATGAAGTGACAAAATCGGTCTAGGAAAAGATTTTATGAAGAAGACCCACTTGGCAATTGCAGCAACAGCAAAAATAAATAATTGGGACATGATCAAGCTAAGCAGCTTCTTCACAGCTAAGGGTACAACAACTAAAGCAAACAGACAACCTTCAGAATGGGAGGAGATATTTGCATGCTATGAATGTTACAAAGGGCTGATAGCTAGAATCTACAGAGAACTCAAATTAACAAGAAAGCAACAAACAACCCCATTTATAATTGAGCAAGATACTTGAACAGAAACTTCTCTGAAGAGGACAGATGAATGGCCAATAAACACTTGAATGTTGATGCCAGCTCAATTCACAATTGCCAAGATGTGGAAGCAACCCAAGTGCTCATCAACCCATGAATTGATTAACAAACTGTAGTATATGTATACCATGGAATTTTATTCAGCCATAAGAAAAAATGGAGACTTTACATCTCTTGTGTTTACCTGGATGAAGTTGAAACACATTCTTCTTAGTAAAGTATCACAAGAATGGAAAAACAAGTATCTGATGTACTCAATACTAATATGAAACCATTATATAAACAACTACAAGCCCACATTAAAGAAAAACACAGGTATACTATGGTGAGAGAGGAGGGAAAGGAGAAAGGGAAAGAGGGAGTGTAATTGGAGGGTTCTCATCTAAAGTGCACAATGTGAGAATATTCAGTACACTCCCTGGGTAAAGGGCTCCCCTACAACTTGAACTTTACCTTAGAAATGAAAACAATGAACCTAAACATGTGCATCCTCATATTTATCTGAAATTAAAAAAAAAAAATTAAAAGGCAATGTAAATTAGGCCAAAAAAACTATTAGTGTGTATCCTATGCAGTCTCCTTGGACTCTAGTCTTCTGATACTATGTGTCCTACTGGTACCATCTATCTTTCTTAACTTGCTGTAGTAGTCAGGGTTCTCCAGAGAGCAGAACCAATAGGATAGGGCTTTTGTTAGGGAGAATGGCCCACATATTTACAAAGGCAAATTCACAATAGGCCATCTGAGATCCAGGGAATGAGAAAATCTGGTTGTGTGGTTCAGTCCAAGTCCAAAAGACTCCAAAATAGAGGAACCAACAGTGCAGTCCCTGTTCTGTGGCTAAAGACCTGAGAGCCTGTGGTGTGTTTCAGATTATAAAAGTTGAAGAACCCAGGGTGTTATGTACAAGAGCAGCAAGAGAAAAAATGTCTCACTCTTAAAGGAAAAGAAAGAGGAAATTCAGTAAGCTGAACACCTGCCTTTTCTCACCTGCTTTGTTCTAGCCATGACAGCGCAGCAGGTTGGATGGTACTCACCCACATTTGGGGTGAGTCATCTTATCACAGTTCACTGACTCACATATGGATTTCTGAAAATACACACAAAGGCATACTCAGAAACAGTGCTGGGCATCTCCTCATCAGCCATCTAGGCATGTCTTAATCCTGTCATATTGACACCTGATATTAACTATCACAGCTACCATCTTAGCTTTGAGTGGCTCTCCAGTGCCAGGTTTACCACCTGAGAATCTAAGACATCATTCCCTTGTAAAGCTGAAACCATCATTTCTCATTAGCTCAAGGATGGCTGAAATTCAGAAGAAACTTCTCCTTTCATCCTATGAATTTTACTCTCTACAGTATTCATATCCTAGACTAAGTCTTTGTGGCAATACCTTAAGATTTAGACTCCGGCAGCGGTCCTCAAACTTTTTAAACAGGGGGCCAGTTCACTGTCCCTCAGACCATTGGAGGGATGGACTATAGTTTAAAAGAAAACAATCTATGAACAAATTCCTATGCACACTGCACATATCTTATTTTGAAGTAAAAAAAAAAACAAACGGGAACAAATACAGTCACACCACCACATGTGGCCTGCAGGCCGTAGTTTGAGGACCCCTGATTTAGAGTAACTTAAATGGAATTCTAATGTAGGAATGGCAAGTTTTAAAGTTATAATAAATATAGGCTTCAACTTGATTTAGGCCAAACATAAAGATGAGATTTCCAAGGACAATTCCCAAACTCCTAACCCACTTTTTGATCTTTAACTATATTCATTCATACATCACCATTTAAAAGTCTATCTGCTAAAAACCCCTGCACATTTTCCTCAAGAATGTATCATTCCTTCTCACAGCATTTCAAAATCAAGAATCTCATCATCTAATCATATCTATTTTAAGCTTCTTAGTTATAGCTTCTTAAGTATATCCCCATGAGTACAAATACTCTTGGCCTATAAACCTCAGAAACAAAAGAAAATATTAACTCTTATCCTCACAATGGATCTATAATGTGAGAAAAGTATAGTATAACCACTATAGACATTTCTGTTAAAAATGAGAAGGTGGGAAATTGGGAGACCCACGGAAGTTCCTGGCACGTGGAACTTTTAAAATGCAGCTGTGAATAGATTGGTATATCTGAAATTAATTAATTAATTAATTAATTCTGTAATTCATATCAAAATTCTACAGGCTCTTAGTTACACCCTTTGAAAGTAATATTTTCTTGACTATGTGCTTTGTGGTATCACATATTTGTAGCTTAGGGATCTCTGCTTAGAAACTTTCTTATTTTTTACATTTTTTTTGTTAAGGTTAAAAATTTTTAAAACTATCAAGTCCTAGATCTATCGTGTTTAATAGTACTTACCTTAATTTATATCTTTCTTCTAAAATTTTAACACTGGCAGCAAAACGGAACCAACATCTGTTCTTGAAATCTTCTTAGCTAAATGACCCACTTCATTAGCAAAATTTTCTACTTTGCACATAACTTTGGGTCACAGTTTTACTAAACTAATCCTACAAGCAAGGATCCCCTTTCTTCTAGTTCCAAATAAATTTTTTTTCTTAATTTCTTTTAAAGCTTCATTTGTAGTTCCCTTAATTTCTAAAATTCTACTTACAGTCTGATTGAAGCAATTTAGGATTTCATTAATGCTGCCCTTAAAATCATTTTAGTTCCTAGATACTTTCTTTTTCTGAAACCACTCATACATTTCATTTGTGTGTTATCAAAGCACCCCATTTATTTTATTTTATTTATTTATTTATTTTTTTAATTAGCACTTTCACATGAAAGCACCCCATTTAAAGTCACCAAAATGTGAATCAGTTACTATGTATTTGTTGCTATTTAACAAGTTATTTCAAAATTAGCAGCTGAAGATCACAAACATTTGTCATATCAAACAGTTTCTGAGGATCCATAATCTATAAGAAGCTTAACAGTAATGTTCTGGCTCAAGCTGTCTCTCGATGCTGCAATTATGAAGTCCACCAAGACTATATTTATCTGAAGGCCTAACTGGTGTTGGAGAATTCACGTCTAAGGCTACATGCATGGATATTTGAAAATATTGTCTGGTTCTTTAAGACACAGACTTTTTTATACAATTTTTTCACCGTTGACAAACGGTCTCTGAGTTGCCTTAGTGTGAGTAATGAAAAAGAGAGACCAGAAAGACAAAGAATCACAGTGCAACCAAAATGGAAGCTTCAGTGTCTATATCATAGTCACAGAAGTGACATACCATCACTTCTTCTGTATCTTGAAGGTTACAATATCAACCCTAGGAGGTTACCCAAGGGTGTAAATACCAAAAGATGGGGGTCACTGGCACTGGGATACTTTTTGGTGACTGGTTACTATAAGCACTGACCCCAGTTTTATCTTTTTATTATTTCAGAACATTAGGGTGTACACATTTTTTTTTTTATATACTTTGTTTTTGTACAGGTAGACTCAAAGTTGTAAGTATTCCTTTCACCCAGATAGTGTGCACTGTTCCCAATAGGTGTGAATTTACCCATCTCCAATCTCTTCCCACCCTCCAGCTTGATTTTCATTGAGATTTTACTTCCATAAGTGCACTTAAGTGCTGATCTATTAGCTCCAATTTGGTATTGAGTACATGTGTTTGTTTTAGCATTCTTGTGATGTTTCACTTAGAACAATTGTTCTCAACCTGTGGGTTGTGACCCGTTTGGGTCATGACCCCTTTAAAGGTAGAACAACCCTTCCACAGGGGTCGCCTAAGGCCATTCTGCATATCAGATATTTACATTACGATTCATAAAAGTAGCAAAATTACAGTTATGAAGTAGCAACAAAAATAATTTTATGGTTGGGGGGCACCACAACATGAGGAACTCTATTAGAAGGTCACGGCATTAGGAAGGTTGAGAACCAATGATTTAGAAGAATGGTTTCCACTTCCATCCAGGTTGTAACAAAAGATGCTAGATTGCCATGTTTTATGGCTGAGTAGAACTCCATATCATGCATATATCATGTTTTCTTAATTCATTCATATATGGATAGGCACTTGGGTTGTTTCCATTTTCTTTGAAATTGTGAATTGTGCTGCTATAAACTTTTGAAGGCAAGTGTCCTTTTTATAAAATGACCTTTTTTCCCCCATTGGATATATATCTAGCAGTGGGATTGCTAGATCAAATGGTAAGTCGACTTTAAGTTCTTTGAGGTACCTCTATACAAATTTCCATAGAGGTTATACTAATTTGCAGTCCCACCAAAAGTGTATGAGAGTTACTTTACCTCTGCATCCACACCCATTTTTATCTTTTTGATTCAGAGTTTTACAGTATTAAAAGAGGGATGGAGGCCAGTCGTGGTGGCTCATACCTATAATCCTAGCCCTCTGGGAAGCCAAAGAGGGGGTGAATTGCTTGAGTTTATGAGTTTGAGAATAGCCTGAGTGAAAGGGAGACACCATCTCTACTAAAATAGAAAAACTGAGGCAAGAGGATCACTTGAGCCCAAGATTTGGATGTTGTTGTGAGCTGTGACACCATGGCACTCTACCCAAAGCAACAGCTTGAGACTCTGTCTTAATTCAATCTGTCAATCAATCAATAAATAAGAGAATAGTGGGTGGCACCTATGGCTCAAAGAAGTAGGGCACTGGCCCCACATGCCAGAGGTGGTGGGTTCAAACCCAGTCCCAGCCAAAAACTGCAAAAAAATAAAAATAATAAAAATAAAAAAGAAAATGGTTTCCAATTACTCTTACAACATAATGGTTGTTATTAATATTGTTTTTGTTATCATTATTCATAACTCAAGCCATTTCACAAGAGTTTGCTGCATTTTTACCTTTTTCTACCCTTCCATCTTTCATGCAGTGAAATTGAGGATTAATGCAGTGTATAGAAGCAAGTTCAGATTGTGCAGCTATACAGATCTGTGTTAAATCTGATTCCCGCATAAATTACCTTGGTGATCATTACCATGTCATTTAAACTTTGATGCTAATTTTCAATATTTAAACCTTTAATTTTGGAATAATAATGCCTCTTTCTCATCAAGTTGTGTAAGGATTAAATGTTAATATATGTAAAAGACCATGTAAATTTCCAGGTACATAACAAGTCCTCAGTAAATTTGAACTTCCTTCCATATAAACCATATTCTACTGCATACCATGGCTACTTGTGTGTGTGTGTGTGTGTGTGTGTGTATGTATGTATGTATATATATGTATATATACATTTATACACACATATTACACACACATACATTATATACATATATATATGTATATAATTTTTCCCACTAGCCTGTAAACTCTATGAAATTGGATTCTTTGTCCAAGTCATTTTTTTTTATTGTTTCAGGTTAATTGACGATACAAATAATTAGGTTACAATGTTTGCATTTGTTAGGTAAAATTCCTCTTATAATTGTGTCCCACCCCGAAGAGGTGTGCCATACGCCCTAACATGCCCCATTAAGTGGGAGCAAACACAATCTCCTCCTTCCTCCCCTCTCCCCACTCCTTTGTTCGCGTGCCATCCACCTGGAATTGATTTGAGTTTATCTCTTATGTGGGTATGTATTAGATCTTCTACTGGATTCATGTTAGAATTGAGTACATTAGATTCTTCCTTCTCTATTCTTGTGATACTTCACTAAGAAGAATGTGCTCCAACTCCACCAGATTGATATAAAAGATGTAAAGTCTCCATCTATTTTAATGGCTAAATAGTATTTCATAGTGTATGTATGTATACCACAGCTTATTAATCCATTCCTGGGTTGGTGGGCAGTCTAGTACAAATGTCCTTACCTTAAAGTGATTTTTTTTTTCTTATAGGTAGATGCCTAGTAGTAGGATTGTGGGGTCAAATGGGAGGTCTAATTTGAGTTCTCTGAGGATTATCCATACTTCCTTCCATAGAGCTGTACTAGTTTGCAGTCCCACCAACAGTGTACAAGTGTTCCCCTCTCTCCACATCTGTGCCATAATCTGTAGCTTTGAAACTTTGTGATGTAGGCTAATCTTACTGGGGTTAGGTGATATCTCAGGGTGGTGTTGATTTGCATTTCTCTGATGATTGGAGACAATGAGCATTCTTTCATGTTTGTTAGCCATTCATCTGTCTTTCTCTGAGAATATTCTGCTCATGTCTCTTGTCCAGTGATAGATAGGATTGCTAGCTCATTTTTTTGTTATTGACTAATTTGAAGTCTCTATAGATCCTTGTCAGATTTGTAATGTGCAAATATGTTTTCCCATTCTGAAGTTTGTCTACCAAGTCGTTTTATCTTCTATAGTACCTATTTATATTACCATACATTTATTAGGAACTCAATAAATCCTCCAGGAATGAAGAGAAATGTCATAATCAACTTAAATTCTTCAGATTGATCTCTGCTATTTTTTCAGATTGTCTCCTTGGTAAAGTCAAAATTAAGGAGATAAGAATACTGACTTTAAAATTACCCTTTTGATCCCTTTCCTGGCATCTCTCCTAGGTTTCTGCAGCTTTGAACTTTTGCAAGCGTTTGGGAACATGTCGGGAGACTATAGGATTAAAAAAAAAATACCCCTTTTCAAAGAGAATGTGTATTAGACAGCTTATCATCCCTAAACTTCTGTCTCTCTTTATAAGCATGCTAACTTACAGCTCCAGCATTACATAAGCAGGTTTTTCCTGGGTTATTTTAAGAAAATCCCAGTGTTTTCCCCTATGTGTCACGCCTTCATTGTACATATTTCGGTATATTCAATTCATAATTAAAGCTTCACAAATTGTTTCATTTTGAGAGGTAACACCTGCATTTCCTCCTTTATTTCTTAGCAAAATCTTTCCTTGATTGTTAACAGGCCTTCTTTTAATTGCATGCTTTGTTGGGAGCATAAACTATTCTCTGATCACATGAAATGCAGGATTATTTTAAGGGGAAAACACTTAAGTCTCCAATTGCGGAATGATTAAGAAGGTACAGGTGATCTTAGGCTGAAGCTAAAATAAAGAACTTTACCAACATATAAACAAGAGAAAATGCATAGAGGTCAATTCTGGGAATGAGGCTGAAGCTAAAATAAAGAACTTTACCAACATATAAACGAGAGAAAATGTATAGAGATCAATTCTGGGAATGCAGAGAACCTTTCAGCTTTTCCAAAATCAGTCATTTTGATCCAGTGACTTCATTCTATGGAGTCATCGCTTTATCTAATTTGAATCCCAAAATATGCAGTGATGGAAGAATAATCTGATCAATTTGTTTTGAAATAGGAAATAATGAAAAAGAGGAGGAGAGAAAGGTAATTCTTATTAAGATATGCCATCTTTGAGATTTAAATTAAGCAATCTTGGGGCAGCACCTGTGGCTTAGTGAGTAGTGCGCTGGACCCAAACCTGGCCCAGCCAAACTGCAACAACAACAAAAAGTACCTGGGTGTTGTGGCAGGTGCCTGTTGTCCCAGCTACTCGGGAGGCTGAGGCAGGAGAATTGCCTAGGCCCAGGTTGAAGGTTGGTGTGAGCTGTGTGACACCATGGCCAAGTGCCATAAAGTGAGATTCTGTCTCTACAAAATAAATAAATAAATAAATAAAATCAAGCAATCTTAAAAAAATATTTTCTGTTCTGAATGCTGGGAAATTTTCACATAAACATTTGCTAATGAAAATATGACACAACCATATGCACAGTTAGGAAAAGTGAAGATATTCTTTACTGTATATAAACTAGGGAATACTTACTGTAAAACACAGTATTTGTTGCATAGACTATTATAACTGAAAGGGACTTAAAAAGTCATTTAGACCAATCACTTACTTTTACACTTAGGAAAACCAATCATCACCAGAGAGATGTACTTTTCTAGTGAATATCCAGTTATCCAGTGACAAAATAGCACTCAGAACGTTTTCCTGTTTATAAAACTGCACCCAGTGCTCTATCACTGCTTTTCTAAAAAGTTTTGGATTAATAAGGGAGTACATACTATTAGGGTACATTGTTTGCTATTGTAAGACTAAAATCTGACATGTAATAGTGTCCTTTACCCAGGAAGTGTGCAATATACTCATGCAATTTACCTGTTAAGTGAGAATTTACTCAACCCTTCCCCCTTCATTGAATTTAAATCCCCAAATACGCAGTGATGCAAAAAGCTAAAAGTGGACCCTCACCTTCCCCCTTCCCTGAATCTGAGTTTTTCTTTCATGTTAGCATGTAGTTGTTAATCTACTAGTTCCAATTTAGTACTGAGTATATGTGATGCTTGCTTTTTTTTTTTTTTCTTGTGATACTTCACTTAGAACATTCTACAAATCCACCCAAGTTATTACAAAAGATGCATCCATCTATTTATGGCTGAAGAATATTCTACCAATCACCTTATATTGGAAATTCTATATACCACAATTTATTAGTCCATTCAAGTGTTGAAGGATACTTGGATTGTTTCCATATCTTTGCAACTGGGAATTTTGCTGCTATAAACATTCAAGTGCAAATGTCCTCATAATAAAATGTGTTTTGTTTTGTTTTGTTTTGTTTTGTTTTCCTTTTAGGCAGATACCTAATAACAGAATTGCAGGATCACATGGTAGGTCTACTGTTAGTTCTTTGATGAATCTCCATATATTTTTTTTTCCATAGAGGCTGACCTAGATTATAGTCCCATTAACAGTGCATGAACGTTCCCTTCTCTCCATACTCACACCAGCATCTTTTGCTTTAACACCTTGTGATGTGGTCCATTCTTAGCGGGGTTAGAGGATATCTCAGAGTGGTTTTTATTTGCATCTCTCTGATGATTATGGACAATGAGCATTTCTTTTTCACATATTCATTGTCCATGCATCTGTCCTCATGATAAAAGTGTTCTGTTCATGGATTTTACCCAGGTTTTAATGGGACGTTTTGCTATTTTCTTGTTGATTTGTTTGAGTTCTTCACAGATTTTGATTATTAGCCCTTTGTCAGATGTGGAGCATGTAAATATCTTCTCTCATTCTGTAGTTTCTCTCTTTGCTGATTTTGTCCTTAGTGGTGCAGAAGCTTCTCTACTTTATCAGGTCTCATTTATTTAATTTACTTATTGCTGTGATTGCCCGTAGGGTCTTTTTCATAAATTCTTTTCCCAGGCCAATAAGAATAAGAGATTTTCTCACATTTCCTTCTAGAGTTTTTATAGTTGTGTGTCTTAAATTTAAATATTTCTTCCATCATAGGTCAATTTTTATAAATCATGAGAGGTGAGGGGTCACTTTCAGCTTTTTGCCTGTGATTAACCAGTTCTCCCAACATCATTTATTACATAGGAATACTTTTCCCCAGTGTAAGCCTTTGTTTGCTTTGTCAAAGATCAGATGGCTATTAGAGGCTGATTTCATCTTTAGAATATCTATTCTGCTCCATAGATTTATGTCTTTATTTTTATTCCAACATCATGCTGTTTTGATCACTGCAGACTTGGAGTATACCCTAAAGCCAGGTAAAATGATGCCACCAGACTTGTTCTTATTTAATAGAATTGTGTTGCCTACTTGGTTTTGTTCTAGTTTCATGTGAAGCATAAAACTATTTTTTGAAGATCTTCAAAGTATGACATTGGCATTTCAAAGGGATTTCATTAAATACGTAGATTGCTTTCGTTAGTATACTTCTTTAAATAATGTTGATTATTCTAAGCCATGAGCATAATATGTTCTTCCATCTGCTGACATTCTCTGCAATTTCTTTTCTCAGTGTTTTCTAGTTTTCTCTGTAGAGATACTTCACATCCTTAGTTAAGTATATTACAAAGTATTTCATTTTCTTTTATCCTTCTGTGAAGAGTAGTTTATGTTTGATTTTCTTTCTAACTAGACTGTTGTTGGTACGTATGAAGCTTACTGAATTGTGTACATTGATTTCTTATCCTGACTTTTTGCCATATTTCTTTATCAATTCCAGGAGTCTCATGGTTGATTTCTTGGGTTTTTCCAGGTGTAAGATCATGTCATCATCAAAGATCACTATTTTGACCTCCTGGGTCCTCATTTGCATACTGTTGATATCTTTCTCTTGTCTGATTGTATTGGCTGGGACTTCTAGCACTATGTTGAATAGTAATGGTGATAGTGGACATCCTTGTATGGTCCATGTTCTGAGTGGGAATGCTCTGTTTTTCTCCATTCAGTATAATATTGGCTATGAGTTTGTCATAGATGACTTCTCTCAATTTAAGAAGTGTTCCATCTATGCCTATTTTCTAAAGTGTTCTTATTTTAAAAGGATGATGAATTTTATCAAGTACTTTTCCTGCATCTATTAAGTGGATTGTATAGTCTTTGTTTTTACTTCTACTTATGTGGGGAATTAAGCTTAAAAAATTGTGTACATTGAACCACCCAAATTATTTTATTGATATGTAGTTCAATTCTGTTTACCAAGGTTTTACTGAGTATTTTCATATTAGTATTTATAAATGATATTGGTCTATAGTTGTGTGTGTATTTTCTTTCCTGATTTTGGTATCAGGGTGATATGTGTATTTGCTTCATAGAAGGAATTGGGGAGGCTTCTATCCTTCTCAATATTTTGAAATATATTTGTGATATAGGTACAAGCTCTTCTTTAAAGGGATGGTTTGTTAGAATTTTGGTGTGAAACTGTCTGGTTTGGGACTTTTTTGTTGGAAGCTTTTTTATTGTTGTTTCAAGTTTGGGGCTTGACATTTGTCTGTTGAAGAGTTCTATTTCTTTGTACTTGAGTCTAGAGAGAGAGAGAGTAATCCCAGAAATTTTTCCATTTCCTCCACATATTCAAATTTCTGGGCATAGAGATTTTTGTAGTATTCAGTGATGATATTCTGTATCTCTGTGGTATCCGTTGTTATTTTCCTTTTTTAATTCTGACTGAGCTTATTAGAAATCTTACTTTACTGTTTCTGGTTAATCTGGCCAAAGGTTTATCAATTTCCATACCCAGATTCACTTGCTCTGTATGAGGGTATGAGGGAAGTACCACAAGTTACCAGCTTTAACCCAAAGAAGCCACAGGATAGTCCACTTGCTCTCTGGCCCTCCACAAAGGACCAGCATTTGTAAACCCAATGCCCCTGTGTGTCTTCAGCTCCTGTTAGCCTCACTCCACACCCACTACCTGGTGGGACAGGCCCACCCAGTTTTCAGGTCAGGTCCTTGGACCACCCTTCCAGGGAGCTGTGTAGGGTGGGGTGGTGGTTTTCTGGTGGCACAAATCCCCTAGTGATTCCATTTGCAGTCTCTGTTCCTGGGTCACCACAATTCGTTTTACCAGTTTTTACTGTTGGTTTCCCTTCCTTTTTATCTTTTCCTCTCCTGGTGCCCCACACTGTCATTCTATGCCTTTACAATGCTGTTTCTGAACAGGATGATCCTGATAGCAGGGCCTCATCACACTTCTACTTGACCTTCCTAGGAGAACCTGGTGAGGAGATGCCTCTGGACCGCATCTTGGAGCACTCCTATCTTTACTTCTTTAACTGCTTTTTATTGCATTAAATAATAATTTTTTTATTCGTGTTTATACTCCTATGATTTCAAATGTACATATTTTATTTCTATTCATTACACATAGTCTTAATTTTTTAGCATGCCTATTTGACATAATAAAGTCTATAGCTATCCAACACCCCTCTATTCCTCTGGAAAACATAAAGGCCTTAGAATGCTGAGACAATAAATTTGGGTTGCCTGAACAACTGACATTCTGTTGTTTTCTCCCTTGCTAATATAACCACAGTTTTGTTTAAATATTGAAAAACAATAAAGTCATAGAAAGTAAGCCTATCACTAGATGATATATCATAACTGGTCTAACTGAAACAGCAAAATCAGACCCCTCTCTCAATAATTGCAGTGTTTAATAATATATATATATAATATATTCCATTTGTGGATAGTGGGATATAAAAAAAAGGCTGCTCTCAAACTAATGGAAAAGATATCATAATCTGATAAAAAAAAATAAATGTATAGGAGAAGAACTTTTTGCTGTCTTTCTTCTTTTGAATGTGTTTGTGTGAGGACTTGGTACTTCATATTGTTATTGAACAATAACAATATTTAAAGAACAACCTTTAATATTGTTATTAAATAATATTTTAATATTCTATGCTCATTTAAAATGATAAATATAAGCAATTTCTTTGCTGCCATCATCTTTCCACAGTAGAGAAAATATCAGAGACTTACTACAGAAAACAGCAAAATGATGAAGAGAACTGTGTCCTCAATGCCATAAATAAACTGCGGTGCCAACCAATGGACTGTTGAATTTAAGATTTTTTTTTTTTTAAATGACAAATAAAATTGCGTATACTTATAGTGATGCTTTGAAATGTATAATGATTTTGGAATGGATAAATAGAGCTAACATATGAATTACTTCATACACTTATCTTTTTTCTGTGTTAGAACACTTAAAATCTAACCTCTCTGAGAGTATAAAATTCACTATTAACTGTAGTCACCATTGGATAGCTTTCTGTGCAAAATAATAATTATTTCCAATTGTTTAAGACCCTTTTAGAAAAGTATTTGGTTATTTCCAACCAGATCAACATAAATTACTTGAATCCTTATGTCACATTTATGCCCTGCATATTGTAATTAAACAATATTTTAATTTGCTATGCTTATTTAAAATGATAAATATAAGCAATTTCTTTGTTGACAGTTTCTTCTTGTATCTCATTGCTTTGAGGCTTTAATTTTTGAATTTGTAAAGTTTCTCCTTTAGTATTTATTTCAGAGATAGTGCAGTAATGGCAAATCTCTCATTTCTTACTTGAAAAAGTATTTATTTTTCTTTCTCTAATAAGCAATATCATATATATATGCCTATATACAAATACATATTCTATATTGACAATTATCTTCTTCTACCATTTCAGGATACTATTTAATTGTGATGTGGCTAGAAATATTAGTGATGAGAGTTGAATATTAGGCATATTATCATTCCTTGATAAGAATTTATATTTTAAGATAATATTGTGGAATTGAAAATTCCCTAATTTCACTCTGGTATACCAAGGTATGTATTTATTTTTATTTAATACTGTAAGAAAATTACATGTTCTGAATTTGAGAATTCATGTTTTTTAATTGCAGAAAGTTCTCAAATATGATATTCTCAAATATTAATCATACTGTATTTGAAGCTTTAATGAATATAAATTAGACATTTTCTTGGATATTTTTCTGCTTTGTAAGTGCAGTATCTTTAATCTTCTGTACTTTATTCTGGATAATTTCTTCAGAATGCCTTTAGGATATTTTTCTTTTAATTCCTTTATTTTTGTTAATCTCCTATTTTTAAAAGTTTATTTACCTGTTAAACCTTCTTGTAGTTATAATTAAATTTTGGAAATTATTTTTAGAAGTTGCCTTAATCTTATAGGTACCCCCCTTCTCTCTTTCTCTCTCAGAGTATTATTTTGAAATGTAGTGATAGCTTATTTTGAAATGTAGTGATGATTTTAGACAAAATCAATGAATAAAAATCAGTAGTGAATCTACACATTAATAATGATCTGAAAATGTAAGCAAGAAGAAAAATCTCATTTGGAATAGTTACAAAAAAACCCATATGAATAAATATAACCTAGGAAGTGAAAAAGTTATACAAACTACAAAACATGCATTAAAGAAAATGTAGAGGACTCAAACAAATGGAAAAACATCACTTACTCATGAATCAGAAGAATTTACACACACACATACACACACACACACGTTTGGTTTTGAAATAGCCTATTTCATCCAACAGGCATTATTCCTTTACTTCTTTATTTCAGAGAAATATGAGGATACAAATAATTAGGTTACATTGTGTTTCTTAGGTAAAGTTCAAGTTATGATTGAACCCTTCACTCAGGAGGTGGTCTGTACACCCTTACATTATGCACATTAAGTGAGAACTTACCAATCCCCCTCCATCCTCCTCTCTCCCCTTTCTCTCCTCCTCTTCCTCTCACTTGAATTTAATTATGTTTTTCTCTTGTTTCAATGTAGAAGAAATAATATTGTTAAAATAACCATATTACCCAAAGAAATCTACAAGTTCAATGCAATCCCTATCAAAATAACAATATCATTTTCCACATAATTAGAAAAAAAATTCTTAAACTCATAGGTAAACAAAAAAGAGCCCAAACAACCAAAACAAAAAGCATGAAGCTGGTGGTATCATGGTACTTGACTTCAAATTATATTATAAATCTATAGTAACCAAAATATCATGGTACTGGCATAAAAATAGACACATATATTCATAGGAAAGGATAGCCCACAAATGAAGCCACGTATTTATAGCCAAGTTATTTTTAACAAAGTTGACAAAAACATATGTCAGGTCAAGGGAATCCTTTTCAAAAAATGGTCCTGGAAACATTGGACGGCCATATGCAAAAGAATGAAACTGGACCCTTATCTCATCTCTCACTGTATACAAAAATCAACTCAAGATGGACTAAAGATTTAAATGTAATGTCCTACACTATAAAAGTACTCTTAAGTAGTAGCTAAGAAGCGTGTGCAGGGCAGCACCTGTGGCTCAACAGAGTAGGGCTCTGGCCCCATATGCCAGAGGTGGCAGGTTCAAACCCAGCCCTAGCCAAAAACTGAAAAAAAAAAGAAAGAAAAAAGCTGAGGTGGTAGAGATGGTGTAAGTGATGAGAAATAACTTAATGGGTACAACGCTCTTTACTTGGATAACAGATAACCTAAAGGCTCTGACTTGACCACTACACAATCTATGTATGTCACAAAATTGCACTTGAACCCCATAAATTTATAAAAATTAAAAACATTGAAAATAGAACTAGGAAAAAACAATATTAACAAATGCATACATAACTGGATGACTAACTTGTTATACTATTTTCCAATCATATAATAGAGTATTAAACAGCTTTTCAAAGAATGAGCTGTGGGGTTGTTTCCAGGATATATTGCAACTTGAAAAATGCAAATTAGAAAATCTTGTGGGTAGTATGCATTAGTTAACTAATAAAAAAGGCATATGAATGTGTGCTACTATTTATGTCAAACGCCCTTAAGAGAAAGATAAACAATACCTAAATACCTATAAAGGATAAAGGAACTAGGTAAAAAGAATGAAAGCTATATTTTTCTCATTGTACTTATTTTGTGCATTTGATTTTGGAAGCTGCCTTTGTGTAAATGATTATAAATTAACATTGTGTCAAGATAGATAAAGGAAATGATATTCCTGAAAAATAGAGCCATATTTAGGGGGAAGGAAGATGGCTGACCAGAAGCAGCTTTTGCCTGAGGCTCCTGTCCACAGGGAGAGATACTGGACAGAAGCGAACTCAGTGAAGCCACAGGTAAGGAGCTGAACACAGAAAGAAGATAGACAAGTGCACATAATTTCTCCTGAGACAAGCTGAAGACATCAAAGCCTAGGTACATAGGCCATTGGCAAGTGTAAGGAAGACCCCTTCCCCAAGCTGGAGGCCTGTTGTGGGCTCTCTGCCAGTGAGTAGGAAACAAAGGACCTCACACACTACCGTGTGGCACAGAGCCGCTGAACCCTGGGCCTCCTCCTCCGGGGAGGTCCCACCTGGGAGCATAGGTGTCATCCCACTAGGCATAAAAGGGATCAAATATTCTCCAAACAATTCTGAACACACAGTTCACCCTTCCCCCCTAACTTGCCTGCCTGAAGGTCTACAACGTGCAGAACCTGGAGTGTTTGGCAAATTTGCTGAGAGGCCCAGGCATTGTGTGGGCTGCTGGACAGCAGTGTGGGAACAGTGACTTATGAGGACAAAATGGGATGTGGGGAGAGAGGGATGTGTGGGGAGAGAACTACTCATGGATACAGTGTAGCAGGCATAGAGCCGGTGTTACCCCAGTTCTGACTATGGTGGGCAAATTTCATGACTCCCTTACCCACCGGAGGGGACCAGAAGAAATGGCTGTGGATTTCTACTTTCTGGACACTTGAAACTCTTGGAATGCTTTATTCTGAGCAGTGATTGTACTGCCTGGGACAATCTGCTGTCCAAGCAGCGGTTGTTTTGTAGGAGAGAGGGGCAGATGCTCCTCTTCTACCTGTTGCTGGTGGTGGTGGTGGTGGGGGGCGAGGTGCTACAGTTGTTTGTATCTCTCCCCAGTTCAGTTGAGATTCCAGCCTAATACCATGACTTATTAGGATTGGGTAGGGGAAGGCTGACATCAAGACAGAGCCAGCTTGCATTTTCTCACCGAACGGGTCTTCAGAGTTTCTGACTGCAGCTTTGAAAGGGACCGTGGCAAGGCTATAGGGGAAAAGCCACAATGACAAGCCCGAACACAACAGTGAGGGGCTAGTCAGCTCCAGTTACTGGGCCTCAAATACAGTTTCAACCACCAGTTTTAATTGCTAAGTTGTGAAAAATACTCATGGGGACGAACCAGCAGAAGAACTATGGCAACACAAATAATCAGAGTAGACCAACCCCCCGCCCCCGCAAGGGATGTAAAAGGATATACAACATAAGTTGCCAGTCCTATACAACTGGATGATATGTCAGAAATAGAAATCAGAATATGGATGGCAAATAAGATGAATAGAATAGAGGAAAACACGGAAATAGAAATCCAAAAAGTAGTTCAAAAGTTGTCTTAAGAAATAAATAAATTCAAACACAAAGTCACCAAGGATATGGACATAACTCACAAAGCTATAGCAAATAAAAAAGGTATTTGAGGAGCTTCGAGATACAGTAGAGTCCCTCAGTATTAGAGTTGAGTAGGCAGAAGTAAGGATCTCAGAAATTAAAGACAAATCTTTTGAACTATCCCAAGCATTCAAAAAGGCAGAAAAATGGAGAAAAAGAAAATGAGAGAGTTGTGGGATCATCCCAAATGATGAAATATCTAAATTATAGGAATTCCTGAAGGAGAAGAGGATGGTCCTAAAGACACTGATGCTCCACACCAAGATATCATGGAGAATTTCCCAAGCATGGTAAGAGATACAGAAATCCAGATAGTAGATAGTTTTAGAACCCCAGCAAGACTCAATGCAAATAAAGCATCTATTATACACATTGTAATTAACTTTGCCAAAGTTAACATGAAGGAAAAAATCCTGCAAGCAGCTAGGCATAAGAAAAGTTTTATCTACAAAGGGAAAAAATATTAGGTTGACTACAGATCTTTCAGCTGAAACTTTTCAAGGTAGAAGAGGATGGTCATAGACCTCCAATCTTCTAATATAAAACAACTTTCAGCCCAGGATCCTGCATCCAGCTCAACTGATACAGATAAACTGTATCTACCTGCATCTAGATAAACAGTTTCATTTGTAATGGAAAAATCAAACACTTTTCTGATGTGAATATTAACAACAAAAGGATTTTTCAGTGTGACATAAAATGAAGTATAACCCCTTTAACTATAAATTTGAATTAGAAATACTGGCATAAATTCATTGCATTGAGTCTTAGAAAAAAGATAAACCCCAACAATAAAAATAGCAAAACCATTTTTAAATGCTTTATAATTACTAAGCTTTTGACTAGTGCCTATGCCAGCTTGTGTTTCTAACATAAGACTTAGTTTTCACAATCACATTCACTTTATTTACTACATATTGTCTACTAGGGATACAAGGTCCTTAATGGATGGCATTAGAATTTCAAACAGGTTGGAGCTTGTACAAGTCAGGAGACCAACTCTCAACAGTGCCCTGCAGTCCAGCTACCTTGGGAAAATATTAGCAGGTTTCCTGGTGGGAAGGAGAAATTCCCATGAACACCTAGCCTCCTCTCCCAGTCCTTAGGACAGTCATTTCATTCACAGGCCCCACATCAGGAGCTTCTATATTCTGGGTGTCTCAGTTATTCATTGGCATTTTGAAAAACCAGTGTTTTCCTTGAGTGTTCTCCAAACTACTTTCCAAAAAGGTCATATTAGCTTGCATTCCCACCAGCAGTGTAGAAGCGTTCCCTTCTCTCCGCATCCACACCAACATCTGTAGTTTTAGGATTTTGTGATGTGAGCTACTCTTACTAGAGTTAGATGATATCTCAAAATGGTTTTGATTTGCATTTCTCTGATGATTAATGATGATGAGCATTTAAGTAGACCTACCATTTGATCTTGTACTTCCTCTACTAGGTATATACCCAGATGATCAAAAATTATTTTACAATAAAGACATTTGCATCAAAATGTTTATTGCAGCCCAATTAATAATAGCCAAGACATGGAAACAGCCCAAGTGCCCATCAACCCATGAATGGATTAACAAATTGTGGTATATGTACACCATGGAATACTACGCAGCCATAAAAAAGATGGAGACTTCACATCTTTTATGTTTACCTGGATACAGCTGGAACATATTCTTCTTAGTAAAGTATCTCAAGAATG
>CAUYPK010065605.1:0-15517 GCA_963574355.1 Loris lydekkerianus
GGGGAAGGGGGAAAGGGAGGGAAAAGAGGAGGGAGGTGGGTGGAGGAAGGTGGATTGGTGGGATTACACCTGGGGTGCATCTTACAAGGGTATATGTGAAACTTGGTAGATGTGAAATGTAGATGTCTTGGCACAATAACTGGGAGAATGCCATGAAGGCTGTGTTGACCAGTGTGATGAAAATGTGTCAAACGGTATATGAAGCTAATGTATGATGCCCCATGATCATAGCAATGTACACAGCTATGATTTAATTTAAAAAAAATAATAAAAGGAAAAATAAGTTCTCCACTTGCAGAATTTGTAAAAGTTCTGTACACCAACCAGGGTCTCAGTCTTTCCAGGGCTGTGCCTACAAAATGGGTATCTGCTTGATGTGTGGAAAAAAGGTTTTAGATACTAAAAACTACAAGCAAACATCTATCTGGACTTATTGATGAAGTTTCTGGCTTTCTATGTGAATTAACTTTTCTGCTTTGAATTTGCAAGGCATAACATAGATGTTCAACTTACAAAATAACACTTTTTTAGACAAAAAGTTAAGTTTAAACCAGAATGATTGGTATTCATTCTTTTGCTCTCAAGAAGTTCTGAGCAGCAGCAATGTAACTAGTCTTCCACCTTAAGTGATTATTTTCTTTACAAGAATTTTATTGAACTAGTAGAAGTGGTAAATTTAATGAAAAACATTTCTCAATTCTGTATGTATTTTTATTTAACATTATTCATAAAATTCTTATATCCTCTTCCATATTTATAAATAATATAAATGTGAGAAGATTATTGATATTTTACCTAAAACTTGGAATGCTGATTTGGAATTCTTCTCTCCTTCTATTATTGGTGGCATAGTTCTTAGAGTCAGTGGACGATTAATTAATTGCAGTTTCACAGAATGACTAAAGGTTTGAAGCCATTATTCCTGAGTGGTTCATTTATAATTACCCCAGAACCAAATCAAAGATAAGTTGGATTTGTGATTTTAATTTTTTTTCTTAAAACCAAAGTTTTTGGTTCTTCTCATATATGAACAAAAGTACAAATGAATATACTGGATTTCAAAAAAACATACATGCATATTACACATATTACTTTTAATTTAATTGTCATGAAAACCCAAAGAACAATGTCATGAAAACCCAAAGAACAATGTCTGTCTGTAATTATGTGTAATGAAAATGAGTTCCCACTCTTTAAGAAAAGCTCTTTGAAGCTAAAACAAACTTTGTTTACCTCCTTTCTTGCCTTCTGAAAAGAAATAAATAGAACATAGCAAAAAAATGGGGAAAAAGTGCTCATGTGTTCATGTCTCTGGCCCACAATGAAGTGGAATCACTTGTTCTTTTCTTATTAGAGTTTGTGTTCTCTATGGACTCTGGTTATTAGACCATTGTCAGAAATAAAACCTGAAAAAGTCCTCTACCATTCTAAGGGCTGTCTACTGTTCTTAGCAGTGCAGCTTTTTAGTTTGATCAGATCCCAGTAATGTATTTTGACGTTGCTTCAATTGCCCAGGGGTGTCCTTCTCATAAAGGAAGTCTGGAGAACCTTGTAAAGTATTCTCCCTGGCCAAATTTTTCAAGTGTTTCTCCTGCACTCTCTCCAAAAATCACAACTATAGCCCAGGATGAAGGCAGGAAGGGGGGAATGGGAAGGGAGGGGTGGTTTGATAGAGGGAGGGTTACTGGTGGGACCACAGTATGGACCATACTGCAAGGGTACAAGTCAAATCTATCAAGTATAGAACACAAATGTCTTAACACTGTGTGTAAGTAAATGAGGTGAAAGCTATGTTAATTAGTAGCATGTAAGCACTCCAATTTGTACAAATAATCAACACATTGAATCCCACAAAGGCATAAATGTATTCATGATCTATGCATATATGACTTAATAAAAAAATGCTTATCATCTCCAATTATCAGAGAAAAGCAAATCAAAACCACCCTGAGATATCACCTAACCTCAGTGAGAATGTCCCACATCACAAAATCTCAAACCTGCAGAAGCTGGCATGGAAGTGGACAGAAGAGAACACTTCTACATTGCTGGTGAGACTGTAAACTAATACAACCTTTTTGGAAGGAAGTCTGGAGAACCTTCAAAGCAATCAAACTAGACCTTCCATTTGATCCTGCAATCCCATTACTAGGCATCTACCCAAATGAAAAAAATATCCTTTTATAATAAGGATACTTGCACTAGACTGTTTACTGCAGCTCAATTTACAATCACCAAAATGTGGTAATGGTCTAAATGCCCACCAAACCAGGAATCAATTAACAAGCTGTGGTATATGTATACCATGGCCATTAAAAAGATGGTGACTTTCCATCTTTTGTATTAATCTGGATGGAAGTGGAACACATTATTCTTAGTAAAGCATCACAAGAATGGAGAAGCAAGAATCCTATGTACCCAATTCTGATATGAAGACAATTGATGACCTAATACATGGTGGGAGGTGGGAAAAGGAGGATGCAGGGAGAGGGGAAAAAAGGAGGGGGTGAGTGGTTGCGGGGTGAGACATACTTCTTGGGGACAGGACACAATTACAAGAGTGACTTTACCTAACAAATTCAATCAATGTAATCTGGTTCTTTGTACCCTCAATGAATCCCCAACAATGAAAAAGAAAATGTTTTCTCAAGTAGTATTAGGAGTGGTGTTAGGATTTCAACATTATTTATTACATTAAAAACTTTTATAAAGTATTTCTATTATAATCATGTATAATCTAAGTAAAAATAAAAATTTATAATAAATAAAAAATTCTCAATAAACTGGGTATAGAAAGAACAAACCTCAAAATAATAAAGCCCTCTATACAGGACAAATGCACATCTAACATCTTATTGAATGAAAAAAAGTTGAAAGCATTCCCACTAAAAGTGGAATGAGTCAAAGATGCTCATTTTCATCACTCCTAGTCAATACAGTACTATAAGTCCTAGTCAGAGCAATCAGGTGAGAGAAAGAAATAAAAGGCATTCAAATTAGAAAAGCAGAAGTCAAATTATCTCTGTTTTATGAAGAGTGATCTCATAACTAGAAAACTCTAAAGATGACACCAAAAAGCTCTTAGACAAATGAATTCAATAAAGTTTAAGGATACAAAATCACGGTACAAAAATCAGTAGCACTTCTATACAGCAGTAATGATCAAATAAAATCAAATTAAGACAGCAATCTCCTTTACAATGGCTACAAAAAATACCTAGAAATATAGTTAACCAAGGATGTGAAAGATCTCTACAAGGAAAACTACAGAATCCCGATGAAACAAATAGCAGGTGACACAAACAAGTGGAAAAACATTACAGACTCCTGGATCAGAATAATTAATATTATTAAAATGACCAGGCTGACCAAAACTATCTATAGATTCAGTGGAATCCACATCAAAATATCAATGTCACTTTTCACACAATTAGAAAATATACCACTAAAATTTATATGGAACTAAAAATGAGCCTAAATGGCCTAAGTAATCCTCCATAGGCATTACCTGTCTTAAAATTTACTGTAAGACAATAATAATCAAAATAGCGTATTACTTGTATAAAAACAGACATATAGATCAGTAGACAAGAATAGAGCACCCAGAAATAAAGCCACATTTTTTTTTTTTTTTTTTTTTTTTTTTTGTAGAGACAGAGTCTCATTTTACCGCCCTCGGTAGAGTGCCATGATGTCACAGGACTCACAGCAACCTCCAGCTCTTGGGCTTCTGCGATTCTCCTGCCTCAGCCTCCCGAGAAGCTGGGACTACAGACGACTGCCACAACGCCCGGCTATTTAAAGCCACATATTTAAAGGAACTAATCTTTTAAATAGTCAACAAGAACATAAACTGGGTAAAGTACATCGTTTTCAAGAAATGATGCTGGGAAAATTGGATTGCCATATGTAGAAGAAGGAGAGTGCACCCCTGTCTGTTAATATACACAACAATCAACTCAAGATGGACTAAATGTAAGTAATGTAAGACCCGAAACTACAAAAAGACTAGTAGAAAAGCTACAAAAAATTCTTTTGGATATTGGACTAAGCAAAGAATTCAGGACTCAAAACCACGGGCTTTTTTGTTATATTATTTTATAACAAAGATAGACAAATGGCACTTAATTAAAAGTTAAAGTTTCTGCTCCCCTCCCCCAAATAAATAATCAAGAGTTAACAGAAAACTTGCAGAATGGGAGAAAATATTTGTAAATTATATATCCAATATGGAAATGATGCCCAGAATTTTCAAGGAACTTAGAAACTAACAAAAAAAGAAAAAAAAGAAAAAAAAATCCATTAGGAATCAGGAGGAATCACACTACTAGACTTCAAACTATACTATAAATCGGTAGTGATCAAAACAGGCTGGCACTGGCCCAAACATAGAGAGGGAGATGTATGGAACAGAATTGAGAACCAAGAGATGAACCCAGACACTTATCATAATTTGATTTTGATAAGCCCATAAAAAATATAGATTGAGGGAAAGATTCCCTATTTAACAAATGGTGCTGGGAGAACCAGCTGGTGACTTGTAGAAGACTGAAACTGGACCCACACCTTTCACCATTAGCAAAAATTGACTCTCACTGGATAAAATATTTAAACTTAAGACATGGAAATATAAAAATTCTTGAAGAGAGTGCAGGGGAAACACTTGAAGAAATTGGCCTGGTAGAATACTTTATGAAGAGGACCCCCCAGGCAATTGAAGCAACAACAAAAATACATTAGTGGGATCTGATCAAACTAAAAAGCTTCTGCACAGCCAAGAATACAGTAAGAAAAGCAAGCAGACAGCCCTCTGAGTGGGAGAGGATATTTTCTGGTTATGTCTCTGACAAAGGTTTGATAACCAAAATCCACAGAGAACTCAAATGTATTAGCAAGAAAAGAACCAGTGATCCCGTCTCAGTGTGGGCAAGGGACTTAAACAGAAGCTTCTCTAAAGAAGATAGGCTCATGGCCTACAGACATATGAAAAAATTCTTATCATCTTTAATCATCAGAGAAATGCAAATCAAAACAACTTTGAGATATCATCTAACTCCAATAGAGTGGCTCACATAACCGAATCCCAAAATTAGAGATGTTGGCATGGATGTGGAGAAAAGGGAACACTTCTACACTGCTGATGGGAGTGCAAGCTAATATGTCCCTTTTGGAAATAAGTATGGAGAATACTCAAGAATGTAAATGTAGACCTGGCATTTGATCCTGAAATTCCTCTACTAGGTGTATATCCAAAAGTCAAAAAATCACTTTATAACAAAGATACTTGCACCAGATTGCTTCTTGCAGCTCAATTCATAATAGCCAAGTCATGGAAGAAGCCCAAGTGACCATCGACCCATGAATGGATTAATAAATTTGAATATTATGGAGCCTTAAAAAAGATGTAAACTTTACCTCTTTTATGTTTATATGGATGGAGCTGGAACATATCCTACTTAGTAAAGTATCTCAAGAATGGAAGAGAAAATATCCAATATATTCAGTACTATTATGAAACCAATTTACAGTCACTCACACTTTCATATGAAGACTGGATCACAACTATGGTCCAGGATGAAGGAGGGATGAGAGGGGTATGGGAAGGGCGGGGGGCGGTCAGAACAAGGGATGGTGAATGGTGGGACCATACCTATGGTGCATATTGCAAGGGTACATGCAGATCTATTAAGTATAAGTGTCTTAACACAATAATTAAGTAAATGAGATGAGGTATATATTAACCAGGGCAATGTAAGTGTTCCTAATTGTATATGAAATCACCACATTGTACTCCATAAAAGCATTAATGTATACATGAAAATAAAAAACAATTACTTGCATGATGGAAGTATGTAGTCATGAAAAAATAGAGCAAGAATACTGCCTATGTACAGAGATAAAACAATTTTTAGAGTGCATAAACTGAAAAAAACAAGGTCAGATTGGTCTATGTGCTAACTTTTGTGTATCTCAAGAATGGAAGAAAAAGTACCCAATGTACTCACCCCTACTATGAAACTAATTTAGGGCTTTCACATGAAAGCTATAACCCAGTTACAACCTAAGAATAGGGGGAAGAGGGAAAGGGAGGGGAGGGAGGGGGAGGTGGGTAGAGGGAGGGGGACAGATGGGATCACACCTGCAGTGCATCTTACAAGGTTATATGTGAAACTTAGTAAATGTAAAATGTAAATGTCTTAGCAGAATAACTAAACAAACGCCAGGAAGTCTATGTCAACCAGTGTGATGAAAATGTGTCAGTTTATGAACCTAGTGTATGATGCCCCATGATCATATCAATGTACACAGCTATGATTTAATTAAAAAAAAGAAAATTAAGAAAATACATTTTAAAAAGTAGGAAAAGGAAGTGAATAGACATTTTTTCAAATAAAGACATACAAATGGTCAATAAGCATAAGAAAAAATATTTAATATTACTAATCATCAGAGAAATGCAAATTAAAGCCACAATTAGATATAATTTATTCATATGTATAAACCAGAATGGCTATTGTTAAAAAGACAAAAAATAACTGTTGGCTAGGATGTGAATAAAAGGGAACACTTGTACACTACTGTGGTGGGAATGTAAATTAGTGCAACGTTTATGGAAAGTGGTATGGAGAGTTTTCAATGATCTAAGGGAAATAAATCATTATGCCAAAGAGATATCTGCTCTAGTACATTTACCATAGCACTGTTCACAATAGCTAAGATAAATTCAACGTGAATGTCCATCAGTGGATAACTGGATAAACAAAAAGTGGTATATTTGCAATAAAATACTGTTCAGCCACACACACAAAAAAAGAATGAAGCCAAGTCAAACACTTCATATTCTCACAAGTGGGAGCTAAATAATTTGTATACATGGACAAACAGTTTACAGTAATAGACAATGCAGACTCAGAAGGGTAAAGGGTAGAAAGGAAGTAAAGGTTGAGAAATTAGTTAATGGGTACAATGTATGTTGTTCAGGTGATGGATATGCTAAACTCCCTTACTTTACAACCATGTCATATATCTATGCAAAACAAGTATATTTATACTCCACAAATTTATACAAATAATAATTTTGAAAAGACCTGATACGCTGGTGGGCATTTCTTCTTGCTATCACCATGTGGAGAAGCCATTGGACACTCTTAAGAGTACAGGGCTTTTCCAGCACTGAGCCTGCCACTGTCCCCAAATAATTTCCCAGGAAGCACTCCTGAGGAGAATAAAACCAATCTAAAGCCACAATACCTAAATTGTAACATTGCCTTAATAAAATAGAATGGCCAATAAGCTTTTACTCTTTGTCAAGCACTGAATGACTTTACTAGTCTCTCATCATAAGAGTTCCAAGTAGAGAAAAATAAGCAATGGCTGGTTTAGGAATCATAGAAAATTTATACAGGGAAATATTAATGTCTGAATATCATTTATCTCCAGGGTTTCAAGATTCTGTTCTCCTCTCCCTGTCTTAAAATACTTCAAGACCTACCTAAATTCTTTCTATCACCTCTAATAAAATTTCTTTCCCCCATCCTAAACTGATATCACCTTCCTCCATACTGCCATAACACTTTTTCTGCCCTCTTATGATTCTCATCACTTTCTGACTCATATTATGCTCTGTTTCCATGTCCTAGTCTTCAGAGTCAGAGTGAATTCAAATTTAAGCCCCACTACTTTCTGAATGGTGTGTTCTTGGACAAATTTCTTAGTATCTCAGAGCCTCAATTTGTTAATCTGGGAAAGTATCATGCTGCTAATCTCCATCTCCTAAGTCTGTTCTATGGACCTAAAAAGCATATTTAAAAGGCTTTCCCCAACTTCCACTTTCAGATTCAATATCAATTCCACCATAACAACATGAAAAAATTAAATACCAATGACTTTTATTGGATCTATCAGAAAATTGACATTGAAGAGCAAAGCAATAGTCCAAAATATGGAAAAAACAGGTAAATTCTGAGAATCACATCCATGATCTAGAACAGAAGTTGATGGAGCCATAAACTGATATGAACACTTAAATTATAATTTTGACAAATTTCAAGAGGCTCAATGTGAATTAGTATAAGACTGGGAGCCATTGTATTTTGTTCATTTGTTTGTTTGATTTTGAGTGGGAGCACAATTTTGTGCAGTTTATCTTCAGTAATCCAATTACTTTATCCTGGTGAAAATTCAGGAAAAATCCCTTTATAGCTCTGGCAGGAGGAGAAAAATAATTATCATTTTTCAATGGACTTAGAGGATTTTTCCATAACAAAAACCTATTTGCAAGAGGAAGAATGAACTCAGAGCCCTATATGTCTAGAAGAAAGGGCATTTACCCAACCCCAGCCTTCGCAAGTCATCCTGTTTCACTCAAGGGGGTAAAAGAAAGCTAAAAAACACTTGTGAAAGTCACAATGAAGTGACCCACAAACCAATTAAAACATTGAAAATTAATCATAAGACTATAGAACACTTCCCCTTCTCTATAAACCATACCAATAGGGCTCCAGTATAATAATGGATTATAGAAGAAAAACAGCAAGATGCAGAGCCTATTTAAAGATTAGGTCTTAGAGGAACCAAAAGCCAATGAGAGAGGCAAAACCAAGGACACAAGAGTGATTTGAGGTCTCTGGCACATACTGCTACAACAAACATTAAACATAGCCCAACTTCTAACCAGAGAAACATAAAGCACCAGACAAAAAGCCCATTTACCTAAGTTGCTACTATCTGATACATCATGTCCAACTTCTAACAAAATATTAGAAGGTGTGCTAACAAAACACAGGAAAAAATGTTTTTTTATTCATTCATTTATTTCGATACTAAAACTGATATTGAGTGATTACTCAATTTTTAAAGAGTTATAGTGAAAAAGAAACATGAGTATTAGGGTCACAAAGACTTGCTAGCTACCAGCTATGTGATCTTGTGCAAATTACTTAATTTTTTCTTGTTCAAATTTGATTAATAATTTAATTTGTCACAAATTATTTAGAGAGATCAAGTATCAGAACAAAATTCAGATGTTACATAATTTTGGAGTTGTTAGGCAGGAAATCTAAAATAATCATCATTGATGTATAAAAGGCTGTAATGAGCAGAGGCAAGATGGCTGACTGGAGCCAGCTTTCCACAGAGGCTCCCATCCAGAAGAAGAGTTAAAGGACAAGAGTTTTGCAAGTAAGCCAATGGTTTGGAGCTGAGGCAAGAGAGAGTTGAAGAATGCACATCAACCCTGCTGACGTTAGCTGTGATCCCAACGAAACAAACAATAGGTACAAAATCCATCGCAAAGTGGATGAGAGTCCCCTCCCCCATGAGAACAGCTCACAGTATACGCTATACAAACAAGTGAGCAGAGTTCACATCCCCTCCTATTTTATCCCATGGGAGAGACCCTCTAAAAACCAGAATTTATTCTCTAGAGAGGACTTACGAATGTGCCATGGCACTCTCCCACCAGGCATAAAACTGTATAATACTGTGTCTATTCTCTACCTGCAACACTGAACTCCCAGTCCTCCCCTCCACTCTCACCCTGAGGTCTTGAAGCCTGTCCCCCATGGAGTCCAGATTCTTGGGCATTTTCTCAAGAGATGTGGACAGGTCATTGGCAGCTGGTCTGTTGTGATTCTGTGGCACAGGAGTAAGAAGACAGTCAACTGAGAGGGAACCATACGGGAGAGGGAGAGGTGGTAACCCATGACACAGGGCAGCAGTGGCAGTGGCAGGAACAATAGGGCTCACACCCCTGGGGATATTTTTGAGAGACACTTCCTGACTCTCTGGGCAACCACAGGAAGCCGGGCATCTTCTACAGTGACAACCACTGGCAGAACAGATCTGGGATGGAAATGCAGGCCTTGTGACTAAAGGATATGCCTGAGGTAGTACCTGCCTGGGTGGAGTGTGGGAACTGGAATACATGGGCACAGAGACGGCATACTATCAGGGTGGGGCTGAGCCAGGACTCCTTTAGTGAGCCTAAGATGCACCCGGCCATCAGGGAATCATAACTGAGACAAAGGCAGGTGGGAAGAGGCAGAAACTGAAAGCTGAGTGTGAGCTCTAGCCACACCCATCCCAACACAGACTGCAGCCGAGACAGACATGCCTGTTCCAGGCAGCGACACAGAACAGGGCTGAGTCACAGTTTCTATGAACTCAAATAGCATCTGATCCACAGGGGAATATAGCCAGAACAGAAACAAATTCTGTGAGTTGTTCTGTTCTGTCAGCAACATCAATCAGGGAAGGGGCTAGAACTGAGTGAACGGCCCCAGCCTCCATTAAGCACCTAAGGTTGTCAGGCATCAGCTCCCCTTGCCAGATAGTAGCAGAGAGCAGGGGTCTGGCCAAGGAAACATAGATATCCCTGTGACTCCGGCAGGTACAAACATCCAGAGCATCTGCTCATTGGAAGGAGCTGGGTCACAGCCCTGCAGAGGTACCAGTGACTGGGTGTGACAGCAGTACAAGGTGGGGAAGGAGGGAACAACATTCCCAGACTAATTCATTTGCTGACTCACAAGGCATCTGATCCACAGGGGAATATAGACGGGTTATGACCTCATGGAGCACCAGAGCTAGCCATATTCCAGCTGCCAGCAGACCTCTGCTATCTAGTTACCGGAGACCTTTTGAATTCTCCCATCTGAGACTGGTCCTGACTCGAACAATTGATTTGGGCCAATCACCTGAGGACTATCCAAATTGGTACCCTGGGTATGTGGTTGTGGGAAGGTCTGATTTGCCTTTTTCAATTGTTGCCTGGTGGGAGAAGTGTGACTTAATTGCTCATATTGATCCACAGCTGAGACTTCAACACAGAGCTGAAAACAAGACAGAGCCACTTAGCCCCACCACACCAAGCAGATGCCCAGTTTCTCAAGCCATACCACTGTACAGGTCCTTGGCAAAGCTCTATGGGAAAAGGTACAGATACCAGTCCCAGCTTTTGTGCAAAGGGCTAGTTAATCACTACTCCTGGAGCCCCCAACCAAACTTAACCTTGTCTGCTCATCTAGCCAAATGGTCTAAAATAATCATGGGGTGGAATGAGTGGAAAAACTCCATTAACATAAATAACCAGAGTAGATAAACTCCCCCAAGGAATGATAAGGTGGACACACCTGAAGATCTCATTCATAAAAAGATGGCTGAGATGTCACAAATCGAATTCAAAATTTGGATCACAAATAAGATTAATAGAATGGAGGTAAAGTTGGAATTAGAAATTCAAGAAGCATGTCAAAAGTTGTCTTAAGAAATCAATGAATTTAAAGACCAAATCACCAAAGATTTTGACACATTGAGACAAGAATTTGCAGCCCTGAAACATCTGAGGAGTACTATAGAATCCCTCAGTAACAGAATGGAGCAGGCAGAATAAAGGATTTCTCACATTGAATAAACAGCTTTTGAACACTCCCAAACACTCAAAGAGGAAGAGAAGTGGAGAGCAAAAATGGACCATTCTCTCAGAGAGCTCTGAGATAATTCAAAGAAAACTAATATTTGACTTTAGGAATTCCTGAAGGTGATGAGGTGGCTTTGAAAGGCACAGAGGCTCGTCTTCATGAGCTAATGAAGGAGAACTTGCCATACATGCCAAGAGATTCTGAAATTTAGATAGCAGACAGTTTCAGAACCCCAGTATGACTAAACCCAAATAAGACTTCTCCTAGGCACATTATAATTAATTTAGCCATAATTAAAATGAAGGAGAAAATTCTCCAAGCAGCCAGACATAAGAAAACCATAACCTACAAGGGGAAAAATATTCAAATTACTGCAGATTTATCTACTGAAACCTTTCAAGCTAGAATAGAATGGTCATTGACATTTAATCTCCTTAAAAAAATGACTTTCAACCTAGGATCCTGTATCCAGCTAAACTGAGTTTCATCTATGATGGACAAATTAAATACCTTAATAACATGCACATTTTGAAGAAATTTGCGATTACTAAACCATCACTCAAGGATATTCTCAGATCTATCCTCCATAATCCACAGCACAATCCTTCACCACCAAAGTAAATTCACTCAGAAACTTTTGATGAAATTTTAACTTCCACAGTTGTGAATGGATTAAAAATGTCCACTGGACTTTTGAAAAACTCATCACCCAAAATAATACCTGGCTTATCAATACTCTCAATTAAAGTGAATGGCTAAATTGTCCTCTAAAGAGGCACAGGTTGGCTAAGTGTATACAAAAACTCAGGCCTGATATCTGCTGCATACAAGAATCTCATCTCACCTTAACAGATAAATATAGACTCAGGGTGAAGGAATGGTCATCTATATTTCAGGAAAATAAAAATCAGAAAAATGCAGGTGTTGCAATTTTATTCACAGATACAATAGGCTTTGAACCAACAAAAGTAAGGAAAGATAAGGATGGTCACTTCATCTTTGTTAAAGGTAACATTCAACATGATGAGATTTCAATTATTAACATTTATGCACCCACCCAGAATGCACCTCAATTTATAAGAGAGACTGCAACAGACATGAGCAACTTGATTTCCTCAAGCTGCCTAATAGTCAGAGATTTTAACACTCATTTGGCAGTGTTGGATAGATACTCCAAAAAGAAGCTAAGCAAAGAAATTTTACCCTTAAACATAACCATTTAATAATTGAATTTAACAGACATCTATAGAATATTTCATCCTAACAAAATTGAATACACATTCTTCTCTTCAGCCCCTGGAACATCTCTCAAAATTGATCACACCTTAGGTTACAAGTCTAATCTCAGCAAATTATTAAAAAATATAAATTATTGCTTGCATCTTCTCAGACCATCATGGAATAAAATTTGAACTCAATAACAACAGGAATCTGCATACTCATATAAAAACATGGAAACTAAATAACCTTATGCTGAGATTAAGAAAGAAATTACCAAATTTTTGGAACATAATGGCAATGAAGACATGAATTACCAGTATCTCTGGGATACCACAAAGGTAGCCCAATGAGGGAAATTTATAGCACTGAAACCCTTCCTAAAGTGAACAGAAAGAGTAGAAATTAAAAAATTAATGAGACATCTCAAGCAACTGGAAAAGGAAGAACATTCCAACCTCAAACCCAACAGAAGAAAAGAAATAACCAAAATTAGAGCAGAATTACTAAAATTAAAAACTAAAGAATTATACAATAGATCAATAAATCAAAAAGTTGTTTTTATGAAAAGATCAATAAAATAGATAAATCTTTGGCTAAGCTAACCAGGAAAAAAAGAGTAAAATCTCTAATTTCATCAATCAGAAATGGTGAAGATGTAATAACAACAGACTCCTCAGAAATTCAAGAAATTCTTAATAAATATTACAAAAAAACCCTATTCTCAGAAATACAAAAATGTGAAGGAAATAGATCAATACTTGGAAGCATGCCTCCTCCCTAGACTTAGTAGAATAAAGTGGAAATGCTGAACAGGCCTATATCAAGTTCTGAAATAGCATCAATGATACAAAAATCTCCTTAAAAAGAAAAGCTCTGGACCAGATGGTTTCACATCAGAATTTTGCCAAACCTTTAAAGAGGAAATAGTACCTATATTACTCAACCTTTTTCAAAATATGGAAAAAGAAAGAATACTACCCAACACATTCTATGAAGCAAACATCACCTTGATTTCCAAACCAGAAAAAGACCCAACAAAAAAGAAAATTATAGACAAATATCACTAATGAATATTGATGCAAAAATATTCAACAAGATCCCAACAAACAGAATCTAGCAACACATCAAATAAATTATACACCATGACCAAGTGGGTTTTATCTCAGGGTCTCAAGGCTGATTCAATATACATAAATCTATAAATATAATTCATCACATAAACAAATTGAAAAACAAAGATCATATGATTCTCTCAATTGATGTAAAAAAAGCTTTTGATAATATTCAGCATCCTTTTCATGATCAGAACACTTAATAAAATGGGTATAGAAGGGACATTTCTTAAACTGATAGAGGCCATCTACAGCAAACCCACAGTCAATATTGTATTGAATGAAGTTAAATTAAAACCATTTCCATTCAGATGAGGAACCAGGCAAGGTTGCCCATTGTCTCCATTGCTTTTTAAAATAGTAATGGAAGACTTAGCCATCAAAATTAGGCAAGAAAAGGCAATCAAGTGCATCCACATAGTGTCAGAAGTGATTAAATTTTCACTCTTCACAGATGATATGATTGTATATCTCAAAAACACTAGGGATTCTACTACAAAACTCTTAGAAGTGATAGAGGAATACAGCAGCATCTCAGGTTACAAAATCAACACTCATGAATCTGTAGCCTTTATATACACCAACAATAGTCATGCTGAAAAAACAGTCAAGGACTCTATTCCATTCACAATACTGCCAAATATGAAATATTTGGGAGTTTACCTAACAAAGGATGTGAAAGATCTCTATAAAGAGAACTATGAAACTCTAAAAAAAGAAATAGCTGAAGATGTTAACAAATGGAAAAACATACCATTCTCATGGCTGGGAAGAATCAACATTGTTAAAATGTCCATAAAACCCAAAGCAATATACAATTTTAATGCAATCCCTATTAAAGCTCCACTGTCATAATTTAAAGATCTCCAAAAAATAATACTTCATTTTATATGGAATCATCAAAAAACTCAAATAGCCAAAACATTACTCAGCAATAAAAACACAGCAGGAGGAATCACGCTACCAGACCTGAGACTGTACTATAAATCAATAGTGATCAAAACAGCATGGAATTGGCACAAAAACAGAGAATTAGATGTCTGGAACAGAATAGAGAACCAAGAGATGAATCCAGCTACTTACTGCTATTTGATCTTTGACAAGCCAATTAAAAACATTCAGTGGGGAAAAGATCCCCTATTTAACAAATGGTGCTGGGTGAACTGCCTGGAAACCTGTAGAAGCTTGAAACTGGATCCACACCTTTCACCATTAACAAAGATAGACTTTCACTGGATAAAAGATTTAAACTTAAGACATGAAACTATAAAAACACTTGAAGAAATTGCAGGGAAAATTCTTGAAGGAATCAATCTGTGTAAATACTTTATGAGGAGAACTCCCCAGGCAATTGAAGCAGCTTCAAAAACACACTACTGGGACCTGATCAAACTATAAAGCTTCTGCACAGCCAAGAAAAGAGTAAGTAGAGCAAGAAGACAGCCCTCATAATGGGAGAAAATATTTGCAGGTTATGCCTCCGATAAAGGTTTAATAACCAGAATCCACAGAGAACTCAAAGGTATTAGCAAGAAAAGAACACGTGATCCCATCGCAGGGTGGGCAAGGGACTTGAAAAGAAACTTCTCTAAAGAAGACAGACACATGATCTACAAACACATAAAAAAAAGCTCATCATCCTTAATCATCAGAGAAATGCAAATCAAAACTACTTTGAGATATCACCTAACCCCAGTAAGAGTAACCCATGTAACAAAATCCCCAAATCAGAGATGTTGGTGTGGATGTGGAGAAAGGGCACAC
>CAUYPK010065608.1:0-17473 GCA_963574355.1 Loris lydekkerianus
GGTGTTAAAATCTCCAACTACTATGGAAGTGGAGGAAATCGAGTTGCTCGTGTCTGTTGGAGTTTCTCTTATAAACTGAGGTGCGTTGTGGTTGGATGCATAAATATTAATAATTGAGATCTCATCATATTGAGTATTACCTTTAACAAATATGAAGTGTCCATCCTTATCCTTCCTTATTTCGGTTGGTTTAAAGCCTATTGCATCTGCGAATAGGATAGCAATGCCTGCATTTTTCTGTTTTCCATTTGCCTGGAGTATAGATGACTACCCCTTCACCTTGAGTCTATATTTGTCTTTTAATATAAAATGCAATTCTTGTATGCAGCAGATACCTGGCTTGAGTTTTTGTATCAGTCAGCCAACCTGTCAGCCAAAGAGGACACTTTAAACCATTCACATTGATTGAGAATATTGATAAGCCTTTCGAGAGTCCGGTGGACATTTTTAATCCTTTTGCGACTGTGGAAGTTGGAATTTGATCAGAATTTTCTGGGTGGCTTTACTTTTGTGGTGGAGGATTACACTGATCTTTATGGAGGATAGATCTGAGAATATCCTGAAGAACTGGTTTAGTCATGGCAAATTTCTTCAACATGTGAATGTCATTGAAGTATTTAATTTCTCCATCATAAATGAAACTCAGTGTAGCTGGGTACAGGATCCTGGGTTGAAAGTTATTTTGTTTTAGGAGATTAAAAGTCGATGACCATCCTCTTCTAGCTTGAATGGTTTCAGCAGAGAGATCTGCTGTTATTCTAATATTCTTGCCCTTGTAGGTGATGGTTTTATTTTGTCTGGCTGCTTGCAGAATTTTCCCCTTCATATTAACTTTAGTGAAAATGATTATAATATGTCTGGGGGATGTCTTATTTGGGTTGAGTCGTGCTGGAGTTCTGAAACTGTCTGCTATCTGAATTTCAGAATCTCTTGGCATGTCTGGAAAGTTCTCCTTCATAATCTCATGGAGAAGAGACTCTGTGCCTTGTGAAGTCACTTCATCACTTTTGGGGATCCCTATAGGATGAATATTGGTTTTCTTTGAATTGTCCCAGAGCTCTCTGAGAGAGTGATCTGTTTTTGCTCACCATTTCTCTTCCTCTTTGAGAGTTTGGGAGCATTCAAAAACTTTGTCTTCAGTGTCATAAATTTTTTCTTCTGCTTACTCCATTCTGTTGCTGAGGGATTCTACTGCGTTTCTCAGATCTTTGAGGGCTGCAACTTCTTGTCTCAATGTGTCAATATCTTTGGTCATTTGGTCTTTGAATTAGTTGAATTCTTGAGATATCTTTTGGGTTGCTGCTTGGAATTCTAATTTGATCTTATTTGCTATCCTGATTCTGAATTCGATTTCTGACATCTCAGCTATTTGTTTGTGCATGGGATCTTGTGCTGTGTCTGCCCCCATTGATCCTTGGGGGAGTTGATCTATTCTGATTATTCATATTGCCAGAGTTTTTCTGTTGATTTCACTTCATGATTGTTTTTCACTGTTGCCTCTGGCCATCCTCAGAGTTGGGGAGGTGTCTCTCCAAATTAGACCCCAGCAGGATCACTCTATTGTTGCTGGATCTTTGTAGGGAGTGATCCTGTGTAGTTCCTCCTTGGCTGCCCCAGCTAGGGAGTTCTGGTTGTGGAAGCAGCTCCAGAGTGTGACACACCTGGATCCAGCAACAGGGTGGGAGGTGGTGGGTATGGATCTGGGAGTGCCTGGCGCCCAGTGAGTTTGGCACAGAGAGCCCAAGGCTCCAGCAGTCTCTGGCCAGGAGAAGGGCTCTGCGCAGAGGCAGGGAGGGCTCCGGAGAGCACGCGTCTACCAGTGTCCCTGGCCAGATGAGTCAGCCGGTGTGGAGGCAGGGAGGGTACAGGAGGGAGGACCCAGGGTTGTTCGGTTCCCGCAGTTCCTGGTTAGAGCATGTGGAGGCCCAGCGGGCACAGCTCTTATGGAGGTCCAGGTGGTGCCAAGCCCAGGAGTTTGAGGTTGCTATGAATTGTGACAACACGGCACTCTACCCAGGGCAACAACCTGAGGCTCCAGTGTGCCAAAACCAGTCTCACTCTTCCCCTGAGGGTTAAGGTTGTAAGGCAGCTCAGTCCCTACCTTTAGGCTGCTCAGTCACTAGGTTACTAGCTCCCGCCCAATCCTTGCTCTTCGACCCTGAGTGTGGAGCTTGCCAGGGCAGTTCTCTCACAATGGCTCCCTGTGGCCCACAGCTGAATACTATTAGCTCCATCTGGCTCAGCAACTCGGTCTGGGGCCTTAGACAGTGCTCAAAGTTCTCCGCACTCCTGCTCAAGCTCTCCCCAAGGCAGTTCAACTGAGTGGCAAGTCCAAAAACACCAAAACAGTTCACAGGTAAGGCCTTTCTGGTTTGCAGTCTCACTGCTGCTTGTACTTACGGTTGCTGGTGGGATTAGGTCAATTAAACACACACAACCACTTGCCAGTTTTCCACTGTTTTTGTCCTCCTCGTGGGGTCCAGAAGTCCCTTGCTGACTCCCTGTATCCTCAAAGGAATGATTAAGGCAGATCCCACCAGCCAGAGATGCCTGGAATCTTATCTCCTCAGACTCACCATGCCCAGTTGCAGGGAAGCTGTTACTCGGCCACCAGCTTGCTCCACCCTCCTCGGACACTAGTAATTTTTGTATGTTGACTTTGTAACCTGCAACTTTACTAAATTACTTAATTAATTTTAATAATTTTAGTAGAGTTTCATGGGGTTCTACATATATTATATACACATAAAATCACATCATCTGTAAACAGAGACAGTTTAACTTCTTCCTCTCCAATTTTGTTGCTTTTTTTTTTTTTTTGCCTAAGTTCTCAGTCTTTTAGTACCATGTTGATTAGAAGTAAAAAAATAAAAATGGAATTACAGATGACCCAGCAATCCCACTACTGAGGAATATATCCAGAGGAAATGACATGTATGTTGGACGCACATCTGCACCCCCGCATTCACTGTAGCATTAGTCACAATGTCCAGTGTGAGGAATCAGCCCGCTTACCCATTAAAGAGTGTGTGGTGTATACACATAATGGAATACAATTCCACCTTAAAAAAAAAGAAAGAAACTCTGTCATTCGTGATAACATGGTGAACCTGGAGGGCATTATGCTAAGTGAAACACATCAGGTACAGAAAGGCAAATACCTCATTTCATCTCATTTTTATTTGGAATCTGTAAATTCACACAGACTCCGACTACAGTGGGGGGTTGTCAGGTGCAGAGGAGATGAGAGAGTATGGGGAGGCACTGGTCAAAAGACTCAGCACTTCAGTTAGATGGGAGGAGTCAGCTCAAGAGATCTGTTGTACCACTTGGTAAATCCAGTGAATAAAAATGTATTATATACTTGAAAATCGCTCAGAGCACATTTGAAGTGCTCTTACCACAAAAAAGTATGTATATGAGCATGTGAGTTAATGCATATGGTAATTATCTTGATTAAGCCATTCCACAACGTATACATATTTTAAAACATAAACAAAGCCATTCTACACTGTATACACATTTCAAAAATATATTGTACAACATAGATATATACAATTTTTATTTGGCATTTAAATAATAAATTTTAAAAAGCCTTTCTAAGTTCATCACACAATAGAAGTAAAAGCTCTAATGAGGCACTAATGAACATAATTATGGGCTGCTTTATTGATACATGATTCACATACCATTAACTCCCTCATTTAAAGTGTCCAGTTCAGTGATCCACAGTACATTCAAAGTTGTACAACTGTCGCCATATTAGGATTTTGGAACATTTTATTCACCCCCAAATGAGGTCCCATCACCATTAACATTCACTCCCTGTTATGAATTTAATTGCAACCTTCAAGAATGTGTACATAGAGGTTCTAACCCCCAGTGCTTTAGGACATCACCTTATATGGAAATAGGGTCACTGTAGTCGTAATTAATCAAGAGCATTTTTGTCAGGAAAAAATGCTGTATATGTCAGCTGCTCCTTCTTCATCTGCTGAGGTGATGATGTGTTTTTGTCATTACACACAATGACAGTGGACAGTGTGTTGATGTGGCATATAGCATGGATCTTCACAAGCTAACCTGATCCAGCATCCAGGCATAAATCTTGCTTCACATGGTCTATATCTTTGTTTCATATATTGCTGGGTTTAGTTAGCTAATAATTTGTTGAATATTTTTGTGTCTATGCTCATAAAGGATGTTACTGTGTAATTTTCCTTTCTTGTGATGTGTTTGTCTGCTGTCTACATCAGAGTACCACTGTCCCACGTGACAGGCTAGGAAGGGTTTCCTCCTCTTCTGTGTTTTGGAAGGGTTTGCAAATGATTGGTATAAAGTATTCTTTAAACGTATAGAATTCACTGATGAATCCTTCTGTGCCTGTGCAGAGTGTGTGTGTGTGTGTGTGTGTGTGTGTGTGAGAAAGAGGGAGGGAGGGAGAGAGAGGGAGGAGGGGAAGAAAGAGAGAGAGAGGAGGGAGGGAGGGAGAGAGAGAGACGTCTTTACATTACTCATTCATCCATCTACTTGCTGGACGGGTATTCACAATTTCTATTTTTTTCTTGTGTCAGTGTTGGCAATGCACGTCTTCCTAGGAATCTATGCCCTCTATTGTGCTGGCCTACTGCCAAAAATAACCTGGATTATTTATTCTGTGGACATATATCTATTGCTTCCTATTCCATGCCAGGATTGATGTTAAAAGTTGCAGGTGCAAGGTTTGAAATGATAGCGTGTTTGCAAAGCCATGTGGAGTAAGAAGCACTGGGACACAGTTTGAAGCAATCTGTGTGGAGACCGGGTAGAAGAGTGGTTAACTCTGTCTGGATAATTAGGGGAAGGTTGGTGAGGAGCTGGTAAGGCTGACTGGGTCTTGGAGGATGAATAGGAGTCTGCCTGAAGACTAGAAGCCAGGCCACAGAGGAGGGGCATTTCTACACTGGCACCCTGCAGACACGAAGGCCCGATACGCTGTAGCAGGAAATTGATTCCTAGCAGCCTGGGAACCCCAGAGCACCATTAATCTTATGGCCCAGCAATGCCACCAATGGGAGGGTGTCCACATACATCTACAAGAGCTCTTAGAACTAACCTGCCCCTTCTCCTCCTTCTTTCCTTGTCTTGGTAGATAACTCCAACATAGTCACTGACCTCATTCAACTGCCTAAACCAGAAAACCTAATCTCCACAGAGGGAGGCCCAAGTACCAGTTGATGCTTATAGATAAGGCTGCACAGTCCTTAGTAAAATGTGTGTTCCATTCTCTGACTTAGGTAGATGCACCTTCATAATGACCTGTATAGTCCTAGGGCTTATCAGATGCCTTTGTCTTTGACTGAACTATCTCCCATCTCCTCCCACCCCTGGCTCCATCCCATACTGTGAGGGGCCTGGTATACCAACCTGGGACTCCAGGCTTGGAATTCCAAGCTCTTTCCACAGCTGCTGAATGACAGCTGACAACACTAAGGCCAGAGAGCCTCACACAGGTGACAGGACCCATCCTCTATAGGACAAAACAGGTCAGAGACTTTCACGGGCCTTGGAAATGCACTGAGACACCAGGGGATAGAAATACAGGGTCCTGGACACATGATGTGCTATACAAGGAGAAGGTGGACTCCAAATGTGCACACCCCAAGGACCCTGTGCATCCCAGCCCCGTGCTGGGCTCTGTGAGCACAGGAGAGCCCAAGAAGGACCAGGAAACCACCAGCTTGTCCTTTACCCTCGGCACCATCTCCAACCAGTCATCAAGCCTGAAATCTGTATTCCATTCTGTCCCAGGGACACTACGACATGTCACCATAACCCCCACCTTAGCTGTGACTAACCTCTCACACCCAGCCTGACATCCTCCCCCCAGTCCATTCTGCACATCACAGCCAGAGAGAGCTCTGAGTAACACAAACTGAACCATTTCCTTGTCTAAATGTGTTTAATGATTTCTCACAGCCAATGGGTTATACTAATTGGGAGAGACGTTTATTGCAGTGAAATGAAAATAACCCGTTAGGTTAAATAATATGTACGAGTGAGTGTACCATGTAAGAGGCGCTGAAAGTGGCTAAATGAGTTTGAGGATATTTGACATTTCACGTTCACTTAGTAGAAAACGTGTGTTTGCTCAGATATTTCCAGGGACCATGATGGTGAGGCAGTGGGAAGTGAACAGGGCCATGAGGAAGGGGCTGCCTTGTTCCCGGACCACAGAGCATCTCAGGGGCTCTGCCCAGATCACAGAGGGATGAAGAAGGCCCACTGGGTGCTCCTCCAGCAGCCTGTTCTCCTTATGGGTGATAGCATGAGGATAAAAATACCATGTGGCTGAAATAAGAGTGACTGGGGTAGAGTGACACATTTTCTCTCTGTTTCCACCTTGGGGTTTGAGAAGAGTCTATGTTGGGAAGGAAGGAAGCATGGAAAAGGGCTTGGCCAGCTGCCAGCTGCCTTGAGATCAGGACCTGTGTGTCACACCCCCGCTAGGCCATGGTCCACGTGCAAACTGTGCTGGTGTGACTCCCTTTGTCCCTGCTCTACCCACAGGGGGCACAGGGTGCTTTCCTGGTGAAGCTGTGAGCTGGTGTGAGTCATGGGCACGTTAGTAGCGTGTCACCCTGACTGCTCTGATTGACCCCTGCTCTTGCCAAAGAGGGTGTAGTTTGTCCCCAGGGAGAGCAAAGATAGGAAATAAACCCCTGTCACAGGTCAAGGTCAAACGAGCCTCTGAGATCTCTGCACCACCCAGGCCTCCCCCAGCTCCTGCCTCTCTGTCTATCCTCACTGTACTTGACTTCCCCAGGCACCCCCAACCCATGCACCTGTCTTTGGCCCCTCCTGCAACATGCTCATCAGGGGATCAGAAATGTTCATTTCCTACACAGCCAGGCTTGCCTGACTCCCAGCCAGCATTCCTGACTCCCAGCCAATATTCCTGACTCCCAGCCAGCATTACAGACTCCCAGTTAGTATCCTAATTCCCAGTCAGCATTTCTTACAACTCCCAGTCAGCATTCCCGACTTCCAGCCAGTATTTCCAACTCCCAGTCAGCATTCCCAAGTCCCAGTCAGTATTCTCAATTCCCAGTCAGTATTCCCGAGTTCCAGTCACCATTCCCAACTGCCAGCCAGTATTCCTGAGTCCCAGTCAGTACTCTTAGGGGGTCAGCTTTGACATCTCCTGCACAGGAGGCATCCCCCATGGAGCCCCTAATTCATATTTTCTTTGGATACCTTACACGGCTATATAATGGACCTGCTATAAGGGACTGTAACAAACTGGTCAACATTTGGAGGTGGTCAGCATAAGGAACTGGGCCTGCTATACCTGCTGTACTGATACCTTCATGGGGTGCATGTTGGTCTATGAAAATCAGGGCAACTTTAAGGAGGTGGTCAGCTATGAAGGTTCTATTGAACTTGTTTACAGCATTAAAAATTTCTATTTAAAGCCACAAATGACTATATCATCTTTGATTCTAAATGATTACTTTTTTTGTTTGTTTGTTTTTAGAGACAGAGTCTCACTTTGTCATCCAGGCTAGAGAACAATGGTGTCAGCCTAGCTCACAGCAACCTGACTCCTGGGTTCAAGTGATCCTCCTGCCTCAGCCTCCTGAGTAGCTAGGACTACAGGTACTTGCCTTGATACCCAGCTAGTTTTTCTGTTTTTAGTAGAGATGGAGTCTCACTCTTGCTCAGGCTGGTCTCCAACTCCAGAGCTCAAGGGATCCACCTGTGTCAGTCTCCCAGAATACTAGGATTACAGGAGTGTGCCACTGCACCGGGCCTCTGAATGATTACTTTCATGATTTAGGATAGACTTTTTTTAGGGGAAATTATATATTTATATAATTATGAGAGTACACAAAGATAATTCCTTAACACATGATTTAGAAACAGTGAAACAATGAGAAAGCTAAGATCATCTGCATAAAAAGTAGGTATAGATTTCAGGGAGTGATATGCAAGCCAGTGGTTGGCAGTGGGGAGAAAGGAGGTGTGGGAGAGTGAAGGACTGTGGGGAGAAATGGAGGCCAGAAAAGTCAGCCTGCCAGGGATTCCCAGCAGCAGCGGTGAGAAGAGAACAAGAAACATCAAGTTCATTTTCAACTGTTGCTGGATGGAACCTCCCTAATTGCACAAGCCATTAGCACAGTCACAAAAATGCCTTATGTGATGAAATTTATGGAAAATAAAGGTAACAGGATTATGTCCTCATCTAATTAAGGAGAGAAAGCAGCAGCAGCCACAGCAGGGAGCAGGTGGGACTGGCGCTTCAGCCAGGCCGGGCTGTAAACAGATGGAAAATCCCAGTGACTCTGCACCACTCTCCGGGTGATATATGTTAACATCCTTCTTCCACTAGACAGTAAATGCCACAAAGTCAGAGACCTTGGGTCTTTTTACTGCAGTGTCAGACACATTATCGACGTTCCCTAGGATTGTTTGACCAACAAGCTGGCTGGCCACCCTCAGGAGACTGGAACTTGTGAAGGAATGTAGCATCGCTTCACAGAGTGACACTCCATGACATGAGATGGCCATGCTGAGCACTTCGACATATTTCTTACTCAATGGAAATTTGTAACACTTTTAAAGACCTAAACTAAAGAATTTATGGCATACTTGTGGCAAAATTAATTAGACAAGTGAGACTTCGGGGGCTTAAATGGAATGAAGAGATTCATCACAAAATCCCTGTGAAATTTTATTTGTAAGTCAAATATCTGATGCCTCCATCACCTCACGTCAATTAGGATGGCTACTATGAAATTAATTATATATACATACATACACATATATATGTATGTATGTATATGTGTGTACATATATAAAAAATAAGGAATTGACTTTTATGATTATGGAAACTGACAAGTCCCAGGATCTGCAGTGAGCAGGCTGGAGACCCCTGGTACAAAGACCTAAAAACCAGGAGAGCCAGTGCTGTAAGTTCTGGTCCAAAGGCCAGCAGGCTTGAGACTCAGGAATAGCCAACATTTCAGTCTGAAGGCAATCAGGCAGGATGATTCTCTCTTATTCTGTGAAAGTCAGGCCTTTAAGGGATTAGGTAAGGCCCACACACACTGGGATGCAATCTGCTTTACTCAGTCTGCTGATTTAAAAACAGCCTCAGAGAAACATATTTGACCAAATATCTGGGCACCCTGTGGTCCAGTCAAGTTGATTCATTAAAATGCTCCATCATATGGGCGGCGCCTGTGGCTCACTGAGTAGGGTGCCGGCCCCATATACTGAGGGTGGAGTGTTCAAACCCAGCCCCAGTCAAATTGTAACAAAAAATAGCCAGGCATTGTGGTGGGTGCCTGTGGTCCCAGCTACTCAGGAGGCTGAGGCACGAGAATTGCCAAAGCTCGGGAGTTGGAGGTTGCTGTGAGCTGTGACGCCACGGTACTCTACTGAGGGCAACAAAGTGAGACTCTGTCTTAAATAAATAAATAAATAAATAAAATGATCCATCATGGATGTTACATTCTATGCTATGTATATTTTACAATTTAAATTTTTTAAGTTAAAAAAAATTTAATTCTTTATGAGAGATAGAAAACAAGACAAAAGTATATGAGGAAACATGTATTCCAAGAAGCAAAGGTAAGTAAGACAAAACGTAATTGTATTCTATGGTTTCCTATATAGCTCAGGATGGCCCAGGGGTTCTGGGTTGTTCCATTCCTCAATGAAATATTAACGTCTTTCATTGCTTATTCAGTATTTTTGAATAGGCAATAGGGGCATATGACACAAGGTTTGAAAGAGGCAGATGATTATAAGAAAAACAAAACAATCCAGTGAGCCAGAACTAGTCATGTAGCCCAGACTGTCTACAAGTAAGCTGGGAATTGTGAGGCAGCACATGGACATTTCATAGGAGGTTAAACTGTCCATCACACTGTGGAAAAGAACATGCCATAGAATTCCTTTCTATGGAGGACGTCTCTATAAGTTCTATGGAGGCATGAATGAAAAGGCACATTATAAAGAGACTCAGAAGAAACATCAGCTATTTAAAATACAGAATATTTAACCAGTTTGATGTAAGCATTCTAAATTGTATATAAAATCAGCACTTTGTACCCCATAAATGCATTAATATATACAGTTATGATTTAATAAAAAATTCAAAAAATAATAAAAAATAAAATAAAAGGGCGGCACCTGAGGCTCAAAGGAGTAGGACACCGGCCCCATATGCCGGAGGTGGAAGGTTCAAACCCAGCCCCAGCCAAAACTGCAAATAAATAAATAAAAATAAAATAAAATACAGAATAAATTATTTGGAGATTGCTTGTGACCATTTTTCAGATCTTAAAAGAAATTTCATTTGAAAGAAGGCTAGGGTTTGAATATAGATTATGATACATTATATGTCTCTGCAAACTTACCCACTGAGATGATGGTATTAGACCTCGGGCCCCTTGGGAGGTGGTCAGGACAAGAGGGCCCTGCACTTCTGAATGGGATTTGTGACCTTGGGAAAGAGACCCCAGAGACCTGCCTTGCCCTCTGTCTCTTCCACCCCACGAGGACACAGCAGTGATTCCCCTGCAACATACAGCAAAAAGGAACCATCTTGCAAGCAGAGAGACTGTGCTCTCACAGACACCAAACCTGCTTGTGTCTGGATCTGGGACATCCCAGCATCCAGAACTGTGAGAGATAAATGTCCCTATTTATAAATTACCCAGTTATACCCTGTATAATCAACATGTATTTGGTCATGCACAGGAAAAGAGCAAGATAGGAAATATTTGGCTCATGAGACATTGGGTTGCGTAATGAATAAAGGGGGCTGTTCTAAACAAAATTAACTATTTGAACATAGCTAAGTGCTGAAGGACATAGGAGAGAAACAGGGGACTAAATCTGGGAGAGACTAGAGGAATTCTCCTCATTTATATCAATCAGTCAAAGAAGCCTTCACCACCCTAATGGATGAATGGTGAGGAAGAGCCAGTCAAGAGAAGGCATTTCTCATCCATGAGAGGGAGATTCAAGGATAAACTGTATCTGTATAAAAAGTAGCATAATAATCAATTATAATGAGCTGGATCTGCAAAGGTGATTCACTGTGCTGTTAAGAGTAGCGACCTGAATGTTCCTTGAAGCCCCTGCAGGCTCCTCATGAGTCCCTAAAGGTCATTGGCTATGTGTATGTTGTTTGGCAATAAGAAAAGTAAAATGTGAAGAAAGGTAACAAAGCTATAGCCAAGAATGGGTAGCCTTCGGATGAGTAAAGAGGCAAAGAAGAAAGGTCTTGGAGTGGAGACACAGCCTGCGGTGAGGAGACTGGGCCCTGTGGGGTGCTCAGCTGGGGATGAAGATAGAACCAACCTGGGTGCACGTACATATTCTCCCCCGATGGACCCAAAGCAAGCAAGGTAATTAATAAAATACTCATATACCCCCTGACCAAACAAATAGGGCATGTTGATGTTTGCAGAGTCATGACGGGTTAAGACAACTAGTCATACTGTTACATAGCTTTGACTGTTTTATTTATGATTCGCTTATAACCCGATGCAAAATCTTTGTGAAGGCCACTTGGGTTTATGTATTCATTTGTCTGTATTGTATCTGTCTGTAATTCCTGTGGCTTCATGATCCCAGGGAAACATGAGACACTTAACCTCTCCTCACATCCAAAAAACACCCACTTTTATTTCCAGTCAGGGCGCCCCAGAATCTGCACGGCCCTTAAGTTTTTTCAAGCTGAAGATGGCAGGCGGCTTTGCTCTGCGGGCCGAGGCCGTACTTCAGGAAGACGATTTAGCGCCGGGAAGGCGGCCAGGGTGAGATTTGTCCCTTGCCTGGGAGCACCTGCAGTCGCAGCCGCGTCCTCCTTACGGGCGCCTGCATTGCCCGCGGTGGCCGCTGGAGGGGGCTGGTTTCCGCGGATTTAGTGCCAAGGGCTCTGCAGGGCGCGTTTCACCTGCGGGAGTTCTCGGCGGTTGCCTGAGGAGCTGCGTGGCAGAGCACGGCCCCTCCGACCTGGGTGGAAGGTGCCTGTCCCGGTTTCTGCATTCCTGCACACAGCCCCCCTGCCGCCTTCCAGCGGGCAGGGCCGCGGCTACCCTGAGCCGCGCTGTCCACACCGCTCGCCCAGCTGCGCGCGGAGGCTGGGGCTGACCGCAGGGCGCACAGAACCCACCCAGTGGTCCCGTCCGCAGTGGTCCCGGCCTGGGGCTGGCTGCAGTAGGACCCCTCCGGGCCACCCCAGCCAAGGCAGACAAGATTCGTCCGCAGCGACCCTCCTCCCACTCATCCCCGCAGAGCCTCTGCCCCCAAGGGCGACCCGGCCCGCTGCCCAGTTTCGGGCTCACTGCTGAGCTGTGTTTTATCGGCCCCTCAAGCCTCCCAGTCCCGCCTCCACCCCCGGCCGCTGCGTTTCCTTCCTGCCTCGCTCATCCTCTCCCCAGACTCTGCCATGTCCCCTCTTCTGTGTGACCGACCTCCCAGGCCTGGCTCTCAGCTCCACCCACGGGACAGTACAGGCGAGGGGAGGATGTCGGGGGCAGCTTGGTCCACCCACTGCATACTGGGCAAGATTTTAACTCACAGCCTCTCACCTACCATACACCTAAAAAGGCCACTCCAGTGCACCTATAGAAAATTTCTGATCAGTTGTCCAAAGCAGGGCAGGTCATGCTGTGGCCACCACAGGCCCGAGTAGATGCTCCCAACCGTGGCTCTTCACTCGGCCTGAGGGAGGCCTGACCACACTCGTACCAAGCCCGAGGCGCCCCTTCCAGGCATGAGATCCGACTGGCTACCACAGCGTCCAGTCATCCCTGGACTGGCCACTTCTGCTTAACCCTAGAGCAACACTCCTTTTTCCACGTGTCCGTGATCTGAAATCCTTTAATTACCTCTTAGAAAACACTTCTTTTATAAAATACGCTCCCCACGCACACAGGGAAGCATCCGTCCACCAGCAAAGTGTAACTGTCCCATTCTCAGGGCCTCCTTCCGACTCAGCAGGGCCAGGGCACAGCCGGGTGCGGGAAGGCCAGGCAGCCCAACCCTGGGGATTGTTGCTGTCTCTTTCTCTTGCTCCCAAATGTATAACCTTAGTACTGTTGGGGCACTGGCCCTTTATACCGAGGGTGGCAAGTTCAAACCGGGCCCCAACCAGCTAAAACAGCCCTGGAACTACAACAGCAAAGCAAAGCCGGGCATTCTGGTGGGCGCCTGTGGTCCCAGCTACTCAGGAGGCTGAGGCAAGAGAATCACCTAAGCCCAAGAGCTGTGATTCCACAGGACTGTACTGAGGGCGACAAAATGAGACTCTGTCTCAAAAAAAGAAAGAAAGAAAGAAAGAAAGAAAGAAAGAAAGAAAGAAAGAAAGAAAGAAAGAAAGAAAATTCTATTGTTTGTCAATGCAAAAGTTACAGCAGTCCCACCGGGCCTAAATGACATCAATGTCACATGTCATTATTTAGATTTTAATCTAAACTATTCTCTCTTTTTTTTTATTCGTGTTTCATTTCAGAATGATAGTCCCTGTTCGAAGATTACAGGTTAAGTCTATACCCTCCATCTAGCCTTTCTTTCTTTTTTGCTTGTTTCCCTTTTAATGCAAAAATTTTAAACAGAAAAACAGAGAAAATTGTAAAATAAACTTCCATGTGCCAGTCATGCAAGTTAGCAACTCACCACGGTAAGAATCGCTTCCTCAGATTATGTTGAAGTGATTCCTTTGGGTCAGGTCATTTTATCTGCAAATATTTCAGCATAGCTTTAAAACTCAGAACTAAAAATGATTTCTTAATACCAGCCAGTGCTCAAATATCTCTGAATGTCTCTTTTTTTCTTAGCTTCTTTTTGGAATAAGCTCCCAAGAATGTCTACACAAGACAGCTGATTGATATGACACTTTGGGTTCTCTTTTATCTTATTTACATATACATTTTTAATTTCAGATTCATATGAGGTTACAAAGTGTGTGTTTGTTAGGTGAGGTCCCTGGTGTTGCTGTGTCCCACACCCAGCAGGTGCACCACATACCCTTACGCTGTGCCCATTCCTCCCTCTTCACCCCCCCCAACCTGAATTGAACAGAGCTTTTTCTTGTGTGGGTGTGTATTAGTTTGTCTAATAAAAACTACGGACTGCTTCACGAATTTGCATGTCATCTATGCACAGGAGCCATGCTAATCCTCTGTGTCCCGTTCCCATTTTAGTATACGGGCTGCCAAAGCAAGCACTCTCAGGATCTCTTTTAATCTATAAATTTCTCTGCCATCACTCTTGTATTCCTGGAAATGGATTTGTCAAGGGAATGGGGCCATTTCTCCTGCAGTTTCTTCCAGACTGCACACCACTGACAGCTCACATCCACTGCATTATCAGGCAGTGCCCTTGGCCCCATACTTCCCATGATTGGGTAATTGAATCTGAGTCGTAATCTGATTCAGAGTTTTTTTGGTAAATATACATAAATGGTTTCCTGCGTTTTCATCCACAGACTCGTGATGTCTGATTGCCTCTCCTTCCATGACATTAATACTGTTAAAGATTATAGACTATCAGACGGAACAACATTGTCTCTTAATTCTCTGGTAAAAATTAAGACCAGCACGTGTCAATGTATTTATAGACACCCTCCAAGTGCAAATGAAACATGAAAGTATCCCCAGGAGCCCCATAGCAGGCTCACCACCCTGGACCTACCCCCACCTATTTCTCTCCTGCAAGCAGAAAGAAATGTCAGCCCAGAAAACTGCACCTTGGGCCTAGCAGAGTTCGGTTACTATCATCTGCTACCAATACAAGGTCGTGTGCCCACACGGGGGCCCGGGGAGCGGGGTGGGGTGGAGGTAAACAGCAGCCAGTACGTGGTTCCCTGAGCACAGGGAGCCAACAGGAAGAAGCAGAGGCAACAGGAAAGACATCTAGAAAAAGGAGGAAAGGGCAGAAAGAGTAAGTCCAAAGAGCTGGCACGAGGATGTCCTTCATGCACAGGTCAGCTGGCGTGCTCAGGCGGGAGCTAAGGTTCTGCAACACTGGGTGAAGGGAGATCTGGGAGCCCTGAGCAGAGACCGTTTGGTAAGTCTGCTGGGGGACAAGGATGTCACCCAGACAACACAGCTGCCTGCCACAGATGAAAGTTTCAAAAAGAGTTTTTACCTGCCTGTTGGGAGTTGAGCTCAGGGTTGGCTGCTGCTTCCCCGAGCTGCGGTCAGCGTAGCTTTTCAATATACTCCAGCTTCTGCTGACAAGCGGTTTCTGTACCCAGGGAGCTGGCGGGCTGTCTTGTACTGTGATGGAGACCCCAGGAAATAAGCACAGGAGGGGGTGCCCCTACTCAGACAGCAGTATCCACTGCTGGGCTTCAGGGGCCATTCTTCACCGCAGAAACCACAGACAGCATGATTCACCGAGCAGCTAGAAAAATGCTCAGGAATCTCGTGGGACGCGGCACTTATACTCTCATTTTTAAGGAGGCTGGTATTGAAGACAGTTACTGTAGACAGGAGAACACTAAAGCTGGGATATTCTGGAGGCTCATCCGGAAGGGGCCCCCAAGATGTCAGGTCAGGGTGATGTGCATGTGGACGCTGAGTCCATGGTTCCAGAGATGGCACAGTTGCCGGTTAACCAAATGCTGGAGTTGGACCTGGCACAGCACAGCCACCCTGCCAGGACAGACTATATGCCAGGAAACGTCTAGAGGGCTCCTCCTGTTCTCATCAGTACTGCAGACACCAGGAAGGTTGGAGGCACTCTGCAGGCTCGGTTCTATAAAGGCATGCACGCTAAAGAGATACTACGGTAACTAGGGAGCTGCACCAGGCCAGGCTCAGTGAGCTCAGACTTGAAGCCATAAAGCTTCAGGTGATGTTAGACATCCTTCAGTGTAAGCACAGCTCTGCACTGGGTGAAGGGCACAGGTAGCTCAGAGTTTGCTGAAGCCTGTGCCCTAGACACTGACCCTATCCCAGGTTGGCACACATCCCAAAAGTCCTGCACCATGGCTGTCTTAGTCTGTTTGGGCTGCTGTAACAAAATACCACATGCCAGGAAACTCAACAACAAGAGAAATCTACTTCTCACTGTTCTGGAGGCTGAGGAGTCCAAGCTGATGGTGCCAGCAATGTGTAGTGACAGCCTGCTTCTTGGTTCAGCGATGGCCGTCTTGTCACTGTGTCCTCATGTGGTTGAAGGGATGAGGGCTTCTCAGGGCTCTGTTTTACGAGGGCACTAATCTCATTCATGAGGGCTCCATCCTCATAACTTAATTACCCCCCAAATACCACCTTAATTACACCTCCAATACCCTCACATGGAAGAAGAGATTTCAAAATATGAATCTGGAATAGACAAAAACATTCAGACCACAGCAACACCTTTCTGTACTAAAGAGCTGGAACGGCCAAAGCTATACTTTCTTGTCTGCCTTGCAGTAGGATTTCAGAGTGACCATCAAGCCATATCAATCAGACACACATGTATATGTGATGGGGTGGGCAGAAAGGAGGGGAGGCCATATTCGCTGCCTCCTCCTACTTGGCCGTCATGGTCAGAGTCTCGCCAGGAGCTTTGTGGGTCCTACCTGGCAGCTGTGGTAGAAGAGACCAGCTTCAGTGCTCCAGTGTTCAGACTTCAGGATTATGCCTTTGGAGGTCAAACAGACCAGTGAGTTTTGACCTCCTTGATGTCAGTGGTGGCCTCCAGATGCCCAACTACCTTCCTGGCTGGCTGGAGTCTGCAGCCTGCTGCAAGTCCCGGCCCCCAGGTTCTGCAGGACTGTTCAGGGGTGCTCCCAGTGCCCGTAGCCACTCCTCCCGCCCTCCCTACAATCTCACAAACACTGTCTTCATTTTTGTTCTGCTCAGAAGCAAGACAATTGGAGAGGAAACCTTTGCTCAGCAGGGATCTCCCAGGCTTGCATGCCTGGGCTCGCTCTCCCTCTTTCCACGTTGATTAAAAGGATATTGGCTTTTATTTTGAGTGCGATGAGACCCCTTGAAAAGCCTTGAGAGAGGAGACACTGGTGGACTTAGTTTCAGATGGCTCACTGGACAGCCACGTGGCCATAGCCTTATGGTGCATAAGGCTGGAATGGGGAGCCCAGCGACAGGCTGCAGCCAGAATTCGGTGAGAGGTGACAGCATCTGGGATCAACAGAATAGAGGCAGTGATCCCCATTGCTTTTTAACATTGTAATGGAAGTTTTAGCCACCGCAATTAGGGAAGAAAATGTGATCAAGGGTATCCATATAGGGTCAGAAGAGATCAAACTGTCACTCTTCGCAGACAATATGATTATATATCTGGAAAAACGCAGGGAATCAACTACAAAACTCCGAGAAGTGATCCAAGGAATACAAAAACATCTCAGGATAGAAAATTAACACTCACAAATCTGTAGCATTTATATATACCAACAATAGTCAAGGGGAAAAAACAATCAAGGACTCTATTCTCTTTACAATAGTGCCAAAGAAGA
>CAUYPK010065609.1:0-11075 GCA_963574355.1 Loris lydekkerianus
AAAGTCACAATATAACAAAGTACCAGAATGTTTATTGCAGTCCAATTTGTAATTGCTAAGTCATGGAAGAAGCCCAAGTGCCCATCGACCCACGAATGGACTAGCAAACTGTGGTACATGTATACCATGGAATACTATGCAGCCTTAAAGAAAGATGGAGACTTTACCTCTTTCATGTTTACATGGATGAAGCTGGAACATCTTCTTAGCAAAGTATCTCAGGAATGAAAGAAAAAGTATCCAATATACTCAGCCCTACTATGAAGCTAAATTATAGCTTTCACATGAAGGCTATAACCCAACTATAGCACAAGACTATGGGGAAAGGGCCAAAGAAGGGGAAGGGAGGGGGGAGGTTTTGGTGGAGGGAGTGTAACGGATGGGGCCAAATCTATGGTGCATCTTAGAATGGGTACAGGCGATTGCACTAATGTACGCAGCTATGATTTAACAATAAAAAAAAAAAAAGAAAAAAATATATAGTGTCCCTACCTAAAATCACTATTGGTACATCAGACATTACATAAATAAATTGATGTGAAACCCCCACATTGGTATGCACCTGTTGAAAATGATTCTCCAAAGTCTACTTTCACAATTTTTTAGTTTTGTTCTTGATTATTTAATCAATCATTGGAAACAAGTATGCAAACACAATTTGTTCAAATTAATCAGTGGAAACTCCTTTACTTTTGTGTTATTATTTTCAGAAATAGTTCTTTAGTGTTATAATTTCTGCATTGCTAGCTCAAGTTATATCCAAACTTGCCAGTATTTAGATAAAAAATAATTGGGGAATTCGGAGGGAAAATGACCCTTAAAATTATTCTAGGGCCTTCCTATCTTATTTACTCAAGTAATGTGGTAGAAAGTGCAATGAAGTTTATGTCTTTGCTTACTTTGGAAATAGTTCCAGAATCATAGAGGTAAATTTTATTAGACCTCCCTATTCTCCAAATATTTTCATCTATTTGCCAGGGACTTTTTCTGAGATGTCACCCTTTGCTTAATTAAATCACCATGTTCATTTTCTTCATCCTCCAGTCAAGTATGGGAAAGAGAAATTTCCTATACTTTTTACCACCATTTTATGTTTATAATGATTTTGTTTTGACTATGGTGACAATAATAAAAATATTTTCTGTATACTTAATAATCACTCTTGGTACATCAGACACACAAATTGGTTTGTGTGTAATATTTCATTTTATATAAACAGTAAGCAGTTTCCCTCCTCTTTACAGTGAAAAAAATGACACTGTCAGAGTTTCATTAAGGGGCTGAAAGTCCCACAGTTGATTGCAGCCAGAAATTTGATCTGGATCAGTTTGATGCTAAAGCTTCATCTCAGGCTCAAAACCACTCATCTATTATGATTCTTGTACTCTATGTTATTCCCTGTATACCAATGGGAGCAGGTTTCAAAGATCATAATGCTCATAATCAGCAACCAGATAGTGGCTCTGGACCCATCTTACACAACCAAATCATTGCGTGTTTTGTGTCTCTTACCACCACAGTGCCATCTGGTGTCCATTCAATATATTGCAATGAATACACACACACACACACACACACATACACACACACACACCCATATATATTTCTTTTTGTTTATTATTTTTTCTTTTTCTTGATTGTTATTTTTCTTCCTTTCTCAATTTTACCCTTAGTTTTTTTTGTTGTTGTTGTTTTCTCTAATTAATGTGTTATTTACTGTGTGCATTTTGTGTTGTTTTTATTGTTTATTTAGTATGTTATTTGCTGTGTACATTTCATTTTTATGTTCTTCAATAGCAAGAGTTTAATTTCTGCTATGGTTTCTCAGTCCCTTTTATTCTTGTTTCATTTTTATTCTCTCCTTTTTCTCTATTTTGGTAGAGATTTTTCTACTTATCTTTCTCACATAAATTTCTCATACAAATATGAAGACATTATCTTTTTATCTTATATACATTTATTTTTAATTTTCTTTATTTTTCTTTATAGATTGATTTATTTATTATTTCCCTTTTTCTAATCTGTTCTATTCTGTTTCATTTTGTATTTTATTTATGTGATAGAGCCTCCCTCTGAGTTTTGGGCTAGGGAGCCACAGAATTGGAGTGGCTCAAGGAGTCCTTGAGTTCCCTGTTTATGGTGTCCTTCTAGCTTTGACCATACTTCTGAATTTTTTCTCTATTTGGTGAAGGTGGAGTCTTGCTTTTTCCCAAGCTGAGAAGGAGATCCTGACTTCAAGGGACCCATCCAGCTCAATCCCACTAGTTCTGGAGCTGTGGATATGAGTCAAAGCACCCTGAAAAACACTACTATTACTCCTCTTTCTCTATTTCTGTTCTTCTCTTATTTTGGTCCAATTTTTCCTCCCCCCCTTTTCTTTTTCTTTTCTTTTTTCCTATCTTTTCTCCCTTCTTGCTCTTCACTCTTCTCTTCCTTTTGGTCCTATACCAAAAGGACACTATAACAGCTAAGCACAGACACAAGGTAACTTTATGAGAAGGAAGAAGTGAGAGGGAAAAGTAAGGAAAGGAAGCAGGTAAGAAGAAAACAATCATGAGGGAGAACAAACAGGAATATCTGGGCAATATGAAAAACTAGAACTGAGCAATCCCCACCCCCAAGGGATCATGAGGTAGCTACCACATAGGAGTACACCAATAAAGAAATGATAGAAATGTCAGAAAGGGAATTTAAAATATGGATAATAAAAACAATGAAGGAAATTGCTGAGAAAGTGGAAAATAACCAAAGGAAATTCAAAATCAGAACCAAATAATGGATGAACAATATGAAGAAAATAGAAAGGATATAGCAGAGCTTAAAGAATTGAAGGAATCAATCGGGCAATCTAAAGATACAATAGAAGTACCAATAGCAGATTAGACCATGAAGAAGAAAGAATCTCAGAGCTAGAAAATAAAGCACTTGAGGTGACTCAGGAAGTTAAAGAGACAGAAAAGAAGAGAGGGAAAGCAGAATGTTCATTTGAAAGATTATGGACCTCTTAAAGTGTTCAAACTTATGAGTTATATGTATCCCCGAGGGGAAGAAGAATGCCCCAGAGGAATGGAAGCCCTATTGGAGGATATCACCACCAGCCAGTGAACACCCAGAAACTAAAGGACAAAACCTGCCTTCCATGATGGTGCAAAGAATAAAACTAAACAATGGACTTTCACAAAATAAGATGAATAGAATTTCACCATAATTATCAAGTCTCTCAATAAATGTTAATGGCTGGAATTCCCCATGAAGAGTCACGGGGTAGATGATGGACAAAAAGCATCAGCTATCTATATGCTTTCTCCAGAAAAAAAACAGCTAATCATGAAAGACAAAACGAGATTCAAGGTGAAGGAAGAAAACATTACAGGCAAATGGAAATCAGAAGAAAGGAGGTGTCACAATCTTATTTTCAGATACAAATGGATTTAAAGTAACTAAACTTTAGAAAGACAAAGGTGGTCACTTCATACTGGTCAAGGGAATAATAAACCAAGAGGACATTTCAGTTCTAAATATTTATGCACCCAACTTGAATGCACCCAGATTTATTAAATGGACCTTAATTATCTAAGTGGCTTTGGGCCAAAATAAGTAGCATTATAGGTGGCTTCTATCAAGTTCTTGACTTTTATAATCAGGAATAGAGTTTGGCTAATTGCACAGATGTTCTCGTTGGTAAAGCCTGGGCCTCCACACTTCTATTCTGTCAGTTACTTTGGCACAACTTGCACACCATTCCCCATCTTTAACAAAACTGCTGCCATCAGCAAACCACTGATGTGGTTGAGGGATGGGGGTCAAGGATAGATCTTCCCAGGGGAAAGTAGTGGTGGAATACAAGCTCTTTATAATTATGCACTAGCCTGCTTGGTTCCCCTATCTTCTCTTCTGGAAGAAGAGTGGCAGGGTTAAGTCCTGGGCAGATTTTAATCTTAAAGTCAGGGGTTTCTATAATCCTAGCCTGGAGCTTTAATAGGCAGCTATCTAAAATCCATTTTGGAAGAGCTCAGAAACCTGGTGGGAAGTTCCCATTGTGCATTTAGTGGCCTTTGGTAAAACTAAACAAATGGATGTTATTGCCCTCAAATAGGCAGGCCATCAGGAATTACTAGAAATGAATGTTTAGTGGTCTAATCCTCCCACAAACAAAGAAAAGGAAGAGTAAAGAATTGTTTTGTGGGGCCCCTCAAAACTCTGGTGACCAGACAGGATTGAGTGCTAGTTTTTCTGGAGTAGGTGAAGACAGAGTAGGCAGCCCCAGTATCAAGAAGAAAATTTACTGGCCTACCTATTAACATTAGGGTAGGAGCCTTTTGCTCCAGCTAGTGATTGTTATCTGCCACGGTTAGATAAAAGGGGGCTCCTTCATTTTTATATCATGATTCAGTCTAAGGACCAACTCTCTCCTGTTGATACAGGGCAGGTGATACCCTGGCCAGTGCAACTGGAGCTGAGGGGAGGATCTGCAGTCTCCACCCTGGGGATGTTGGTGCATGGCAGCTGGCAGAGGAACCAGGAGGTTGAAGGTAAATGGGGGGGGGGGGGGGTGTTTGAGGATGTTCTAGTGGCTGGAAGTGTCAGAAAACTGCTGGGGGGATGCCCCCAAGTTGCCAACTTGGGGAGCGCAGTTGTGTCTCCATCCCCAGCCTCTGTCTCCCTCCCCTTGCACTTGTGGCTAAATAGGGAACCACCTTGTCCCAACCTGGTCAATTTCATGTACATTTACTGCGCCTAGCCAATGAATGCTTTAATGCCTCAAAGCTTTCATTCACCTTGCCCCTGGCAGAAGGGACTGTACCCATTCATTAATGCAATCATTCATCTTGCCACAGCAGAAGGGACTGTGTCCATTCATTGGTTACCAAGTCCTGGCTAAATGTAACTACAAAGGACTGTGCGACTATGTATACTCCAGAACCCAGGCAGAGAGGGGATTTTCTGACTTAAGTCTTTCCTTCTGCTAGGAGCTCTGGTGCTTTTTCTGTATTCTTTTCTGTAAAATAACTCCTGTCTTACTACTGATCTGTGGTCTGTGGATTCATTCTTTGAATCCCCAAGACCAAGGACCTACTGAAGAAGAAATTCTAGTACCACTGGGATAAGCCAATAGAACAGAATACAGACCAGTAATCTGTTTGATGGCATCAATGAGAAAGGACCTTGGGGCAGTCTTTGGCCCATGCCCTTCCCATTAGCAGAGGTAGCACGGGGGAGAAGCTATCTTTGTGGAGCTACTCCTGCCTTGGTGGAGTCTTTGGCCTTTAGTCAGAAGGGGGGCACCAATGCTGCCATTAATTAGGCATGCTCCTCTTTCCTCTGCTCCTTCTCCTGAGACTGAGACTTGAGCTCAGAAGTTCTGATATAGAAAACAAAATTAGAGGTAGTCATCACATCATTCAAGGAGGTGGTGGGATCCTAGACAAGGTTCTACACCTTTTCTCTAATATCTGGTGCTGCTTTGGTTAAGAATTTGTCTTTTAAAATCATTCATAACTTATAGGAGCTAAGTCAAGAGAGGTTAGTCAAGAGAGGCTGCCTCCTGCAGCTAATTTAGGCTATGGGCCTCTGGGTTAAGGTGGAGACCCTGGAATAATTGGCCACCTTATGCCTGGTGGCCTTGAGGCCAGCGTGGATACGTACTAGAAAATGTTCCCTCTCTCATTTCTTTTCTGAGGAACTATTATTATTCACCTTGGATTCGTCATAGGCACTGCTGTTTCAAGCACGGGATATCTTGGATCTGAAAGATGTAATCTGGAGACAAAGTTCTGTGCTTCTGTCACCCTAGATTTCTCAAAGTCATTTAAAGTCTGGCTCAGAATAACATGTACATCCTTCCAAGGAAAGTCATAGGCTAGGTGTAAATGCTGGAAAGTCTCTACATACTTATTGGGGTGATCAGTTTACCTTTTCAGATCCTGTTTTATTTGTTTTAATTCTATTAAACTAAAAGGCTTATGGACCAGGATTGATCCAAACTCCCCTGCTGCTTCCACCAAAAGTAAGAGCCAAGCTGCCTTTCCCCCTGATGGAGGCACAGAAGAAACTGCCTCCCCCTTAGTAAAGCCTCTGTTAGCCTCTCTGAATATGAGGGCAGCATGGAATAGGTGAGAACTAAAGAAGGATTTCTTTTCTTTTCTTTTCTTTTTTTCTTTCTTTCTTTCTTTATTTTTTATTGTTGGGGATTCATTGAGGGTACAGTAAATCAGATTACACTGATTGCATTTGTTAGACAAAGTACCTCTTGCAATCATGTCTTGCCCCCAAAAGGTGTGGCACACACCAAGGCCCCACCCCCCTCCTTCCTTCCCTGTCTCTGCTCTTCCTTTCTAAAGTAGGACTTCTTAATACCATATAGCTTCACTTAGCTCTATACACATCTTATGCCACCAAAGATTTTCTCATAAATAAAAGAAAATCTATACAAGCATTATTTGACCCATTTTCCTTCCCTTTTGCAAATGAGGCCTAATTGTAAGATGGTGGGGCAATTTAGAGTCCCGTGTGGCAGCCCCTCTTCTCTGATGTTTAGCTTGTACTGTGACCAAGTAGTCATGCAGAAGATCAAATGTTTTATTTTCAGAGCATCTAGATCAAACTGGGTTCTGCTAGAGCTGGGTCTCCCTGGTAACAGACTGCTCTTAAAATGGGGGTCTAACAAGGAGGGAAAGGGGAGAGGCTGTACTTGTTGCAGGAAAACAAGGCCAAATGGAGTGAAAGAAACGCTCAAACATCTATGTTTAAAAGAAGAAGGGCCTTACTTCAGCCAACAGAGCCACAATGGACTGAAGTCCAAAAATGGAAGCTCCCCAACTGGCTCTGTCCTTTCCCTTCTATCTCCAGCCAAGTGTTCCTTGTCCACAGGTACCCTGCTCTTTGGTCAGTTTGAATCAAGCTACAGAAGGTGGGCACAGGCTTTACAGAAGCAGAAGCAAGTGTTAGTTTTAAGGTCCCAGGAAGTTAAATTTCTATAAATTCCTATGAACTGAGTCACCATGGGGAGGATTTTGCAGGAGTTTCCTTGGGCTCCTGTGGGAAGACTTTTGCTCTTTCAGATCTTACTTTTCATGGGTATCCTCTCTCATACTCACTGGGGTCTGTTAGAGCTGTGCATCCCCAGGTAACAGCCCAAGCACCCTGGCCAATTGGTCTAGACGTCTCCTTTCTTAATAGGAAGAGAGGCTGTGCACAACTTCTCAAACCTAAGAACCTCTCAGGGTTTGTTGTTGTTGTTGTTTTGGGTTCTTTTGCAAGCACTGGGACAACAATATCTGTTGGCATTAACACCCTGGTCATTTGTATCTCTACTGTTAATAGCACCAGCAATTGGATGGCCAGCCACAATAAGGCAGGCACTTCCTGGAACAGAGCAAAAGCCCCATCAGATCAGAAAGAAAACTACATCATCAAAACCAACATGAATCCTGGAAACACAAGAGTTATAGCCACAGCCCCCTTCCCTAAAGTGGAACAAAACAAAAGACATCCACCTTTACCACAAAGCATGCATTCTCCTTATCACATGCCCAGGTTTAGCCAAGAACTCAACTGTGCAGTCTGAAAGGTGAAAGCAAGTTTGGGCTCCCTCTGAAGCACTGGCTGCAGGGCAAGGAAAATTCAAAGCAAGAATGAGCTGGCTTACCTAGTCTTCTGAATTAGAGGAGTTAGCGGGTCTTTATGGAAAAGGTGAGCTGGCTTATCTAGGCAGAATTAGTAGAAAAGGTTGGCTGGTTTATGTAATTAATCCAAATCAGGTTTATATGCATCAAAGGGCACCAAAAATGTTAGAGTTTCAGGCAGCTGCCTGAGTCCTCAGTTCTTGGAGTGTTCTTGCTCAAAGAATAACCAGACATCCCAAAGTAATACAAGCATGAAAGAAAATTTATGGAGGAAGAGAAAGTCAGGTTTACGGAGTAAGAAAGTTTACTTATCTTCACCATAGACAGAGATTGGATTTCCATTGCCACGGCAAATAGGCAAAGAAACAAAGCCTGGTGTCCTTTTTGTGTGTGTGTGAAATGTTCCTTCAAGTGTTTCCCACTTAAAGATTTGTCTTGTCTGACTTTTTTAGTTATTTGTATGTCTTTAAACTCTAAATGTCCCAGTGTTTGCTGAGACACTTTGTGTGCCCTGTGGACCACACCTTGAACCCTCAGGCAAGCATTTACAGTTCTGCATATCCTTCATTTCCTGTGTCAGCTGAGCTTCTAGGTCTGGGAGAGGTGAGCACCTAGAGTCTGCTCAGCTAATTCCCGGACATGCAGACTACCCTGGTTATGCACACTGCTCCCTGGAATCTAAAATAACCAAAATTTTAGATTCCCAGAAATATGTTGGAATTTCTTGAAGCTCAGTATAGATATGTAATTCCTGGAAGTTTTTAATGTTTTGGTCAGCTGTTTGTCTCAGTTGTTACGATTGCTGCCTCAGGAAGTTAAGCAATTGTCCCGGGTGTTTTTGACAAACACCCTTAAAAATTATGAAAAGAGTAGATGAATTTAAAAAGTCTGAAGGTTTAACCACAAGGTGCAAGCTGCAGGAAAAGGAGATTTCCAGGAAAAGGAGATTTCCAGGAAAAAGAGTCCTGGAAACAGCATACCAGTATCCTGGCTGGTACTGAGGATATACCCATAATCCTGACTCTCACTGAAGAAGAGCCGAGGGTGGTAACTCCGAGCTCACTTCCCCATTTCAGCCATACTTCACTTCCCCATTCCAGCTATACTGATAAGGGTAATAAAAGCCTTTTGCAACTGTGTGGGAGTGAGATGATACTTTGTCTGTCTCCACTCTGTTTTTCCCCTCTATAAAAACTTCCCTTGTCCCTGGATTGGCTTCCTCTTCTTTCTTATGGACCCTCACCCCAGTTCTATGTCAGAACCTCTCAGGAGGCCCAGTGATATAGTTGACATGCAATAAAACCTGAAATTCAGCTTTAAATATCCTATGCTTCTATGTGTCAAAATAAGTTGTGGTTTTCCAAAGTGTCAGATTTCCATGTATGAGTCCTAGATATGAAATCTAGAGCCTCTTTGTGAAGTAGTTAATTTCTTTGGTCTTGGTTTCCTTCTACATATATAAAATTAGATATTAGACCCAAGTCACAGGGTTGCTGTGAAGATTAAATGAATTCTTTATAAAATATTTAGTCTCTGGCATATAGAAGCACTATAAAAATGTTGACTATAATGATTGCTCTATTTTTATTATCCTTATTGTTATTATCATTATCCGGTACAAACTTTTGTTACTTTTATGGTTTGGGTGCTTTGGCTAATACAAGGAGCATATGTCCTCAAACTTAGCAAAGTAGTTTGGGTTGAGAACCACTTATAAGGAACCAGTTATAAATCAGCAATATGTGTTCCATGAACCAGCCTGGAGCAATAGTTAAGGATGAGCATTTTTAAGCAATGTAAGGATTTTTAACTACTCTCTGGGCATTCTAAGAAGTATTCAGAATAGAAGGAGATTTCTTCATGGCAGAAAAAGACTTCAATTTATTTTATTTGGCTATTCAAAAAAAGCATGAATAATCACTTGCTAGGAACCACCAACCCTCATCCCACTGAGGACAATTTGAAAAGCTGCAAAATGTTTCGAATCATCTCAAAGGGATTAGTGAGAATACAGAATATTGAAGAACACTATAGAAATTCCAGAGAAAAGTGAAATATAGAAAAAAGAGCTGCTTTTCCTATCACACATTTCGAATAGAGATGAAGAAACTGAAGAGCTAAGCAGGGCTTTTGGAAGTCTTAGGTCTCAGGGAATTCCAGTCTTTAAGTAGGTGTTTCAGGGACTGTGAATTCAATACGTCTGATCAGTTCACGAGAATGCTACACCCCAGGCAAGATTTTCCAGTCTTGGCACTTTGAGTTGATTATTCTCTAGTTAGGGGCTATCTGGTCATTGTAAGACAGGGTTAGGAGCATCCATTTATTTTGCCTTCATAGATGCCTGTACCCACCTTACTTATTCCCCACTAACCTCCCAGTAAGTCGAACAACCAAAAAATATGTAAGGACCTACCTTGCTAAATACCTTTTTAGAGCAAAAATTATAACATTTGGACAGAAAAACACTGCCCTAGGGGTAAAGCTGATCTAAGAGTACTAAGAGTAGACTGACCTTTGAAGGTGATGAAGCTCCACTTCAGATCCTTTCTATCATAAAGATTGAAGGGAAGTGATACTAGATTGCTAGTGCCTGTGATAAATCATTGGAAGTACATTTACATTTTTTTCTGCAGGTAGTTTTGGTCAAAGAAAAATTATATTGGACACAATAAATAGTCAAGAAAGGGTTTTTTCAAGACTATTACAGTAGGGGAGAGGAATTCAACTCAATTCTGCCGAGATGGATGACTTATATATTGGAGTGAGCTGGTTAGAAAAAAACAGAGAATGTTGGGGGGAATTTTGTTTGTATAATTAGACCATCTGTATTTGTTAACTAGTGCCTATGAAATTTAGGTTCCTATGCTTCCAAAGAATCTTGGGAAATAAGGACACTGTCTTTCCTGATGGTATTTTAGAAGGATGGCTCCCACATCCTTGAAAATGAGATTCCTAGGTTGTAAAACTAGAAAGAGGCTGGGAGATTTGTATTTAAAGGGACAGAGAAACAGAAGTTATAATTACAAGTTTCCAAAAATAAATGAAAAGTCAGGGGCCTGTAGACAGGAAAATGTTTGTATAAAGTTCAGTCCAGCTAAGAATTTTTTTTTTTTTTTTTTTTGAGACAGAGTCTCAAGCTGTCGCCCTGGGTAGAGTACTGTGGGATCGCAGCTCACAGAAACCTCAAACCCTTGGACTTAAGCGATTCTCTTGCCTCAGCCTGGACTACAGGCACCCACCACAATGCTCAGCTATTTTTTGGTTGTAGTCGTCATTGTTGTTTGGCAGGCCTGGGCTGAATTCTAACCTGCCAGCTCTGGTGTATGTGGCTGGCGTTCTAGCCACTTGAGCTACAGGCACTGAGCCGGCTAAGAGAATATTAAGATTAACATTATTCTAGATTTCAGAAAATTACTACAATATTTTTTTCAAGATAAAATTCAGCACTCA
>CAUYPK010065612.1:0-13927 GCA_963574355.1 Loris lydekkerianus
CTACACTAGAGAGAAATAACATTTTTCAGTGTAGACCTTAGATTGAGATTTTAAAACTATCTTCAAACTAAAAAAGGAGTACTATAATTCCTCTACTAGGTATATACCCAGAAGACCAAAAATCACATTATAACAAAGATATTTGTACTAGAAGGTTCATTGCAGCCCAATTCATAACTGCTAAGTCACGGAAAAAGCCCAAGTGCCCATCAATCCACAAATGGATTAATAAGTTGTGGTATATGTACACCATGGAATATTATGCAGCCTTAAAGAAAGATGGAGACTTTACCTCTTTCATGTTTATATGGATGGAGCTGGAACATATTCTTCTTAGTAAAGTAGCTCAAGAATGGAAGAAAAAGTATCTAATGTACTCAGCCCTACTATGAAACTAATTTATGGCTTTCATATGAAAGCTATTACCCAGTTATAACCTAAGAATACGGGGAAGGGGGAAAAGGAAGGGAGGGAGGGGGAAAGTGAGCAGAAGGAGGGTGATTGGTGGGATTACACCTGTGGTGCATCTTACAAGGGTACATGTGAGACTCAGTAAATGTAGAATATAAATGTCTTAACACAATAACTAAGAAAATGCCAGGAAGGCTATGTTAAGCAGTGTGATGAAAATGTGTCAAATGGTCTATAAAACCAGTGTATGGTGCCCCATGATCACATTAATGTACACAGCTATGATTTAACAACAACAAAATAATAATAATAATAATAATAATTTTAAAAAATAAAAAAGGAGTACTAAAAGTCCTCGTGCACAAAAACAGGAGTTGAAAATGATAATTGAGCTGAAAATTCAACAAGCCATCCTTTGGAAGCATCTTGAGAACAAAGGACAAAGCAACCTTCACTGTCGCATACTCTTAATTATCCCCAAATCAAGTAATTGTGTTTGTTTTTCTTTTACAGAACTGAAAAATACATTTTTTTTTTTTTACCCTTTATGTATGTGGGCCAAAGTCACAAAACGTGAACTTAGTACAAGTTGGTGCAACATTCAATCCCACAGAGACAGAGTGGAGACCAAACAGCTTCCCCTAGTGGTCATTGAGGGCATGGCATTTATTATCAGAGCAGGAAATTGTTTCTGGCCAAAGAAGTCTAATTCTGAAGGAGAATAAGGAAAACTAGTCAGGTATCCTGACCATTGCCTCAAGGTCTGTATATCAACATAGCCCCATTTATGCAGGTAATAAGAGGCTATGGTTAACATAAATCATTCCCAGGTCACTAGAACCCATCTAGTTAGCAAATCCTCAGGGCCATGCTTCCAAATTAATACTGTTCATTCTTTGGACAGATTTTGCTCAGGTCTTTCCTCCTATGAATTTTAGAATAAGCCAAGTAATTTGGCCAATAAAATTTTAATCATATACAGTATTGACTAAGGAGTAATACACAGAAGCTATTTTCAGAACTAACAGAGGAATACTAGCAGAATACTTGCAAGGGTCTTTTTAAAAAACATCTATTTAGAAAATAGATGTGGTTATCAATAGTTTAATTTATAAAAAATTTATTTCAAGCTGTCTCCTTCTTCTCTAATCCATTGCAAATGCTCTTGGTTCTTTTCTATTATAGTAAGCAGAGGCATGCTATATAGTTTTAGTACATTCTATTAACTGATATAAAAGAAAACAACTTGAGAAGGTTTATATCAGTACATAATTCAGTTGCTCTTATAGAATACAGGTATTAGAATTGGAAAAGAACTTGGAAGTCATCCAGTTTAATACAAGCTTGAGTGAGTCCCCTTCAAATACCACAACCAAGTGATTTTACAGTCTGTTTAACTAGCAGCCCATTTCAGTCTTAGATACCTATTACTGTTGGGAAGTTCATCTTTATGTTAAAATAAAATCCAACTCCCTGTAATTTTTGTCTATAGTCATGAAAGTCCAACTGTACTTAAGATTGTGGCTATTTTGGTCTTATCTTGCTAGTTATAATTTAATTATTAATCTTTATCTAGTCCCTGCAATTCTAACATTTTCATTCTATCAAATACCTTCTACATTGTATATCAATTTGTATTTCCATAGAAGCAATTTTTATAAGTAGGATTTTAATCCCATCTCAAACATTATTTCAGAAGAATTCAAAACCATTTCTGAAATGTCTTCTAAAAGACGTATGTGAACTCAGGTTGTGAAAATGAGTTATAGGTCCTTTGTGGTCAAGTGTTTTTTTTAAATTCCTCCAAATATAAGGGTTAAAACTAAAATGTCAAAGTAAGCAATAGTAATATTAACACAGTTAATGCTGACAGTAAATGTTAAACAGATGCATACATTTCTTTGCAAAGAGCATCTGCACATTTAGAACTCTATGTGGTTCCATTACAGACAAATCCACTTGAAAAGTTATATTAAATTGTTTCACATGACATATCTTGACATTTTTATATATAATTTTTAATTTGCAAAAGTGTATGTCTAGAGAACATAGCTAGTGGTGATTATGATTCTGTTAAGAGGGAACGCCTTTCCCTGTTCTTGGTGATTTTCCGTAAGCACAGTCTTGCTGTGCCTCTTGGCCAATTTTCTCATTTGTCGCTCCTTTGGAGATGTGAAATGACTTAACTGGATTTGCAAATTGGGAAAGAATAAGCAGACAAGATGTTCCACTTTGCCTTCCCTTTTCCCCTGGCCAGGGAGCCTATTCACTGAGATCTCTGCTGCTCCTCAACTCCTGTATGCAGTTGGCCTTCCTGGAGCAGCCTGCAGCCCTGAGTGGCCTCTACTGTCAGCAGGGCCTGCCGTGGGACATGAGACTCCCTAAAATGGGACACACTTAGTGGGCTCTACTCACTCCCTCCACGAGCCTCCTCCTGCACCTTATTCCCCATCATCCTGTTTGGAACTCATGCAGGAAAGAGATGTATTGTCTTAGGAGATGTGTCTAAGGATCCTCAGAGTGGGAAGACATAAAGTGGAGTAACAAAGATTTTTCAATTTATTTAACAAAGGAGAGCTTTTATTCTTGCTGGAGGTCAAGTCTCAGCTCTTTATCTTTTCTCTTAGAAACAAAAGCAAATTGAGGACATAAATTTATATTTCTTGCTGAGATATATGTTTCAATATTCTGGGAATATGCAAAATATGTGCATGAATGCTTAGCAAGTATAAATATATCATTATTTTATATTAGAGCATTTTATAAAGTTAAAAATCATAATGAATAAGAGCTTTTTTACAATTATGTAATTTTTATACCCAAGGAATAAAAAATAATCTAATTTAATAGGATTGTTTTTAATTCTATTGTTTAATAGAACTTGTTTTATGAATAAGGAAACTGAGGCACAAAGAAATTATTTATGTTTTTGGGGGGGTTTTTTTTGAGACAGAGTGTCATGCTGTCACCCTAGGTAGAGTGGCAGGCATAATCAAGTTTACACAGGTATTACACAGACACAGCAGGGATCAGAGTCCCAGTTATATGTAAATACTAATTGATAAATATCATGAAACCCAAAGCCAGAAATTCCACTCTGGAATCCAAATTTTTTTTAAGACAAAGTCTCATTCTGTCACCCAAACTTGAATGCAGCAGCATCATCATAGCTCACTTCAACTTCAAATTCCTGGGCTCAAGCGATCTTCTAGCCTCAACATCCCCAAACAGCTGGTATGATGGGCCTGTGTCACCCTGCCCAGCTAATTTTTCTATTTTTTGTAGAAATGGCACTTTCTGTATTACTCAGGCTGGTCTTGAACTCCTGACCTCAAGCAATCTTCCTGCATCAGCCTCCCAGAGTTCTAGGATTACAGGTGGAAGCCATCACACCCACGTTGAAGAACATTCTTACACATATTTGCAATATACTAATGACATGGGCAGAACAGATATAATTTTATCCAGTTTTTACAAAAGATGGTGAATAAGTTATAAAAATAGTACTTTTTCTTAATCATAAGACAAATCAAGAATAAAATTGATACATAACTGAGTTCCTATCAACGTTTCCTATTCCATATTACACATATTCATCATTTGACAATAATTAAACCCTGGGATGTGCTACAAAAGCTAATTTTCAACCCTCAGATATTTTTGTCTTAGAAATAACAAGGCATAGACAGGCATGGTGGCTAACACCTGTAATCCCAGCACTTTGGGAGGTGGAAATGGGCAGATCACTTGAGGTCAGTAGTTTGTGACCCGGATGGACGATATAAGTAGCAAGACCCCATCTCTATAAAAACATTAAACAAACAAAAAGAAATAACAAATCAACTTAGACTATACTTTGATACTGTATATTCTTGATAGTACTACTTGGTGGTTAAACATAAAAATAGTTAATTCAAGAACTATACAAATTATATGTAACAGTTGACCGAAGAGAGTTCTTTCTTATTGTCAGTACTAAAGACATCTTCTACCTCAAGTTTCAGGCAGCCTGCAGCGAGCAATTTTGTCTTACCAAAAACTGAGCAAGCTTTTCACAAGATCCTCATTTTTGTCTTGGACAATAAATAGTATCCCTCATTTTCACTCCCATTGTTTTGTGCACTATGAGGTCATTTGAACCTTACAGGCTTCTTTCACATCAGCAATTCCGACAGGAGAGATTTCTTTGAATTTTGCTGCTTAGGCAGAAGTCCAATATTGAAGTGATGGACGAGAAAACATAAAAATGAATCATGAAAGCTGACATGTCATTTGGGAGAATGGCAAAAAAGAATACGGCATCACAAATCAAAACAGATTGAGATTCTAAAATCGGTAGTTGAGCAGACCCTTCTGTGTGGCGGAGAGCTGACTTTCTAGGAATTACCAGCTCTGGCTTGTGGAAGCCTCGTTACTGATGGATCATTGGTCATGTGTCCAACTTGGTGCTCTAGCTTTGAAGAAGGATTCAAAGGAAATCAAACAATGATCCCTGCCCTGAGGGGGGTTATTCTTTGGTTGCAGACAGAAACTGCAATACTTGAAACAAGCAGACTTTAATTGCAATGTAAAGTCTCTGAAGCAACTTTCACTGCATCCACTCACAGTAACCCTCCATAAAACACCGTGATGGTGCCTGAGGCTTCCTCAAAGCCCCCTGGTTCCTGGGCCAATGCTCTTCTGCTCCTACGGCTTGAATTGTGTTTGCCAGGAGTCAATGGGAAGGTACCAAACTATTTCTCGCAGTTGTAATTGCTTTTTATAATTATGTCATTTAGTTAAATATTTCTTGAACCTTTGAAATAAAAGTGTGAAAAGAAAGCCTTTTCTTTAAAAACCAATTTGAATTACTTTGGAAAGACTCATTAACGTTGAGAAATTTAAAATATTGCTGTTGAATTAAGTGTGGGCAAGGTAGCATATAAAAAAACTGGGAAAAATATTATAACACAAGAGTCTGAGAGGGGATTTCACTCTTATAGCTTACACCAGGGGTCAATGAACTTTTTTTAAAATGGACACATAGAAAATGTTATCATTTTTGTGGTTAACTACTTAATTGTGCCATTGTAACATAAAAACAGCCAACCAGGCTTGGTGCCCACGTAGCACAGTGGTTACGGCACAGGCCACATACACCAAGGCTGGCGGGTTCCAAACTAGCCCAGGCCAGCTAAAACAACTATGACAACTGCAACAAAAAATAGCCAGACGTTGTGGCAGGCGCCTACAATCCCAGCTACTTGAGAGGCTGAGGCAAGAAAATAGCTTAAGCTCAAGAGTTTGAGGTTGCTGTGAGCTGTGACGCCACAACATTCTACTGAGGGGAACATAGTGAGACTGTCTCAAAAAACAAACAAACAAACAAACAAAATAACAAAAAAACAGCCAGCCATAGGCAATATGTTAAAAATTGGGTGTGACTGTATTAAAAACTGCACTTCTGAATGCTGCCATCTGAATTTTATACAATACTTTCATGTCACAAAATAGTTTTCTTTCCAGTTTTTTCAACTATTTAAAAATCTAAAACACTTCTAGTTCACAGGCTGCTCTAAAACAAAGGGTAGGCTAGACTTATCCTCCGGGTTTGCTGACCCCCAGGTCAGGTTAGGTATCTTAAAGAATAGACAAAGAAATGTGGAAATGCTGCCTGAAAAAGGGCAAATGTATCTTATGTTGGGGTTCTCTAATTTTATTTAATGTGATATATTATATTCATCTCCTTGGGCTACCACAATAAAATACCACAGTCTGGGGTTGCTTCAACAATGGCTATTTATTTTCTAAGTTCTGGAGGCTGAAGCTCGCAGATGGTCTGGTGAGGTATGCTTCTAGGGAAGCCCGTCTTCCTGGCTTACAGACAGCTGCCTTCTCCTGTGTCTGCACACACCTTCTCCTCTGTGCTTGCCAGCAAGTTGGAGGAGGGTGTCTCTGGTGTCTTTCCTGGTAAGGACACTAGTCCTGTAGGATCAGGGCCCCACCTTTAAGGCCTCATTTAAGCTTAGTTATTTCTTTAGGGTCCTCACTTCCAATACAGCCTAGTTAGGAGTTAAGGATTGAGCGTATAAGTTTTGAGGGAACACCTTCAGTCCATAACATGTCCCTATAGTCTAATTTTGAATATTTTTAATAGATATACATTAGAATATCAGCACATTCTGAAAATAGTCCCTTCTGGTTTTCCACCCAGTATCAATAATCCCCTCATAGCTCAAGTGTTTACATGGCCAGAGCACACTGGAATAGCTGGGGTCTAAGAACAAATCTTGTTCTTTCTTTCCCAAGAAGCTGAAATAATTCACATTTGCCAAGACAACTTGTGAGGATCTGGGTAGCCGGATTCTCTCATTAGTCCTGGCTTCTCATTGTCTTCCCAACTTGCAAAGTTACTGAAATGGAGAAGACTACAAAATTCATTTCAGTAATAGAATAATTACGAACATTCAGTTTACATCAAGTGTCTTAAAAGTTCTTTCTTCTCATTAGTTTGTTTTTATAATTTTATTATTTTTACAAGAAGATAAATAGTAGTACAAAGTTTTTAACAAAAACCGGCTGTTCTCGCCCCCCATCTTTCTTTCGCCATCCCTTACTCATCCCCTATACACACTTCTCTCGTCTTTCTAATTCCATCCTAAGTTTTAGCAAAGTCAATATTTAGAGTTTCTTTTCTGTTGTGTTGTTTTCAACTTCTGAGAGTAATTTCTTGCTTTCAGGATGGCCATGCACATAAAGGTCATCATTCTTATTTCTCCCATGCAGTATCTGTTCTTTCTATAATGGCCGATCGTTAGGTTTTTATTTGTTTTTGTCCAGTTTTTTCTAATGTCTTGCACTGTCTCTGACTCACATCCTTTGTTTTGTCTTCTATAAGTCTATTTTGATCTGTCTTTTGTAGCGGAGGCCTTCCTCACGTGTTTGGTGTCCATTCCTGTTCAGAATGAAGGCACTAACCATCTGATTAGGAATTGTGCACAGGAGGAGCTGAGTGACCGGAGACACCGGAGGAGACTGGGCCCGGATCCCACCACTTCATCTCAAGGCTCCCAGGATCGCTATCTACAGACCATTTTCTCCGGAGAGACTAAGTCCAGAGAGAAACTTTTCAGTCTGCCACGGTGGAGAGTAAGCACTCAGACTCTGACTTAATCCTTCTGTTTTCAGCACGGTGCTTTACCTCCATCACCCTTCCTGCCCCTGAGTTTGAGGTTTTTCTGATTCATCGTATATCCACACAGTAAAATTTCTGGATTTTACCTGGGCAAGGTGAGGAAAGGGTGGTTCACTCCTTGGCTAGATAAGAGAGGGATGAAGGAGGGTGTTTAGTTACTCCTTATTTAGAGATTTTCAAACACTTCTTACTTTGCTTCCCCACCTTCATGGGTATCTTATCCTTTGCATTATTGAGGCTGTCAAGGTTTCTTGAATGTCAATCAGCTTGATTCTTATTAGCTTGCAGGTATTTCTTCTGCGACCTCAGTTATCACTTCTCCATCAGCTTTTCTTTTCTCAAAATGTTTTGATATCTCTTATCTGTCTTATTTCTTATTCTCTTATTTTATTTTTTTAGAGACAGGGTCTCTTTCTGTCTCTTTCTGTCACCCAAGCTGTAGTGCAGTGGCATGATCATAGCTCACTACAGCCTCTAATTCCTGGACTCAAGTGATCCTCCTTCCTCAGCTTCCCAAGTAGCTGGGGCTACAAATGCCACCATGCCCATCTAATTTTTCTTTCCTTTTTGTGGAGATGGGGGTCTTGCTATGTTGCCCAGGTTAATCTTGAATTCCTGGCCTCAGGTGATCCTTCCACCTTGGCTTCCCAAAATGCTGGGATTACAGCATGCACTACTGTGCCCGGCTTTATTCTCTTTGCTCTTACAGATTTATATTGTTTTTATCACTGAACTATCATGTGAATGTGTTTTCAGGAGGGCATAAAGGAAATGAGTATGTTCAATCTACCATATTACAGGAACGTGCATTTTATTTTATTTAATTAATTTTTTATTTGTTTAGAGACAGAGTCTCACTTTGTCACCCTCGGTAGAGTGCTGTGGCTTCACAGCTCACAGCAACCTCTATCTCTTGGGCTTAGGCGATTCTCTTGCCTCAGCCTCCCGAGTAGCTGGGACTGCAGGCACCCGCCACAATGCCTGGCTATTTTTTGTTGCAGTTTGGCCGGGGCCTGGTTCAAACCCATCACCCTCGGTATATGGGCCCTGTGCCCGACTCACTAAGCCACAGGTGCCACCCAAGGAATGGGCATTTTACATACTGCCAAAATGTCCTTGAAAAAGATTGCACTAATTTATACTCCTAAAATCTGTGCACATATATAGATTTTCCGAACTGACACATTTGTCAATAGCATGTAAAATCAAATTTTACATCCCTGTCAACTTTCTACTAAGTTTTATATTCCCTAACAGCAGGGCCTACATTGCCTCTGTCTTTGTCTTACAGACAATGACTGGAACAAAAACATTTGTAAGCCAAAGCATGCACCAAAAATATCCAGCCCTTCAGCTACTAGAAGTTTGCCTTGGAGCATGTTATGTCATGCCCAGAGCTCTAACAACCTGAATCCATCACTAGCACTCTTCTGATGATTAATAACCTGGGTGCTTGGATTAGTTTGGGGCTGTCATAATAAAGAACTACAGACTGGCTGGATTTAAAAAACAGAAATGGATTAAATGGATTGTCTTACAGTTCTGAAGGTTGGAAGTCCAAAAGCAAGGTGTCAGCAGGTGGGTTCCCTACAAAGACTTTTTTTTTTTTTTAATTGAGTCTTCAAGAATATATTTCCAAAGGAAAAGTTTTGTGCATTTGGCAGTCTTTGCTGTGCATTTAACTAGGTTTGATGCACTTTTGAGTTTAGGTGGCAATAAAACGAATGATTCAAAAACTACTTGAGATGCAAGTTTTAAGTTTTGCATATCCAGGCTAGGACTCCTGAGACATAATTGCTTACTAGGCATTGGACCCACAAGTAAAGCCAACAGTAGCTGTGTGAACAGTGCCATAACTTAAGGGTGAAGTTTACAGAGATATTTTGTATTGAGCTCCTACTATTAGTTAGACACTGGGCTAGAGTCTACCACTAGTGGGGTGTTGTTGCTGAAAAGCCAGGAATGAATACAGCAAAGTAGAGAGTAATCATAACCTATGCTTATGGTGGTCTTCATACCTATGATGACCTGCTGAAAATCCTGTCCCACTTTTATGTTTCTGAGATCCGCAATAAAAAGGTCTTGTCTAAAGGGCTTCCGGACATTGATCTCCGGATTAATGTCCAGAGAGAAAAATCTGTTCCTTTCCTCTCCTCTGCCTTCTGGTGGTTTGCCGGAACCTTGGGTATCCCTGGGTGTGTAGACGCACCACCCTGACCTCTGCCTCAATCATTCCACGGCACTGTTATGGTGTGCAAGACTATCTCCAAATTCTCCCTTTTTATAAGAATAGCAGTCAGATTGGATTAGGGCCCACGCTAAACAACTTGTTTTAACTTGATTACCTCTTTAAAGACTCTATCTTCAAGTAAGGTCGCATTCTAGAGTACCAGGGTGAGGACTTCAACATGTGTATTTGGGAGAGATGTACTTCATACCACTCTTGGCAGATGACAAAAAATATTTAATGGATGACCTGAATCTATTATAAAAAAAATGCATGGTATGGGTGGCGCCTGTGGCTCAGAGGAATGGGGCACTGGCCCCATATGCTGGAGGTGGCGGGTTCAAGCCCGGCCTTGGCTAAAAACTACAAAAAAAAAAAAATGCATGGTAAAAATATCAGGGGAGGTTAGCATAGAAGCTAACATTCTGCATGGAATTTTTGGAAATCCAGAGAAGCAAGAAAACTCTGAAGCAGAGTTGCAAACATCAGGGCAAATTTAGTAAACCAAACACATGCAGTCTCCAGGCACAGGGTAGCTCAGTAACTGGGCATATAAGAAAGGCCGTGACAAGCTCAGCACATTAGTTCCCGTGAAAGCTGGACCCCTATAACAAAGGCGCTTAGTCACACATGGTCTTAAAGAAGGAAAGACGGGATTTACTTCTCAGGCAACTGTATCAACGGCAATGACCCTGGTCAGTGTTCAAGACTGGCTCTTCATGGTGATTTTGGGACCTGCGACCTTTTCACCATCTGCCTAGTTAAAAGCAGAGTGTCATCTATGTTTACATTTCAGCTAGAAATGAACAAGATAATCTGGAGGCATGCTGAAGAATTTTGGGCCCAGAATTGGGCCACATCACTTCTTCTCCACTGATGACAACTATTCCTCCTCCTATACTTAACCACAGGGAGGCCGTACAAAGCAATCTACTTGTGCACAAAGCAATCTAGTTCTACAGACTAACTGTAGAAGAAGAGAATGGATCTGAGTAGACAACTAGGAGTCTCTACCAGTCTCTTAAAGAAACTCAAATAATGAGGGGGGGGAGGGGTTTTTAAAAGAAATTAACTCAGTGCCTAACATCAAGGAGTTTATAGTACGATTAGAGAAAAACGTCAATGCAAATTTTTAAAAGAGCTATAATAATGCGCTCTAAGTCTATGTATGCTCTGTGCTCTAAGACTTTCCCAACTCTATGTGGAAAAGAGTATAAGTATAATCAAAATGAGGAGAAAAAATATCAGAGTGGGGCCATGATGATTAGAAAGGCCTCTGACCCTTATTATTGCCAGTAATAACGGTCTTTCTCACTTTCACACAGAGATAACAATCACCACTAGTAATAACCTCACACAAAACATAATTCATATCACCTATTTACATATGAATTATAGTGAATGATTATAGAGTCTATAATTATCTGCCAATTACTTCATAACCAATAATTCAACACCTAAAGAAGCCATGGTTATGGCATTTACTTCATATGGTGCCTTTTCCCCCATGGATTTGAAGTTGAATTTTCCTGCTATTTCAGTCTTTGACATCACGCTCCAAAAGAAACAAAATTTGTTTCCAAAGATCACACAAAAGTACAACATAGTATTATATAAGCTAATAAGAAATATTAAAATAGTCAAAACTTCATGTCACAAAAAAGTCAAAAGTAGTATTTTATCAGGCACTAAATAAAGAACCAGAAAATAGACCTTCTAAAAATACATAATAAAACTCCTAAATGTATTCGAATTAAGGTGCCAAGAAAGGCTAATTTTTTAAAAAAGTTATTGGTTAATATATTTAAAATATCTGAAAACCAAAAGGAGACTCTCTCATTGATAGCTGAGAAGGAATAACAAGAAACAAATTTACCATCTCACCCCAAAAGAGAAAGAAAAGCACCCCAAAAGTTTAGGAAACAATGGTTTCCAAGACCCTGGACATCGCAACAAAGGCCAGTGATCCTTGAAAAACACAAAGCAAATGAAATTAGGAAACATAATAAGCCTTATTCAATCAAAATTGAAATTTTGTATTTAAAAAGACACACCATTGGAAAACAAGACAAGCTATAGATTAGAAGAAAATATTTTCAAAGTATATAACTGATAAACAACCTGTATTCAGAATATTAAAAGTTCTAAAAATTTGACAAAAAGAAACAGACACAAAATTCATTCAATTTATTTTTTAATTAATGTATTTTTTTTTTTTTGAGACAGAGTCTCAAGACTTTGCTCTGGATACAGTGCTGTGGCATCACAGCTCACAGCAACTTCAAACTCTTGGACTTAAGCAATTCTCTTGCCTCGGCCTCCCAAGTAACTGAGAACACAGGTGCCTGCCACAATGCCCAGCTATTTTTTGTTGTTGTTGCAGTTGTCATTGTTGTTTTAGCTGGCCCAGGCCAGGTTCGAACCCACCAGCCTTGGTGAATGTGTCTGGGGCCCTACATCTGAGCTACAGGTGCCACCCAGATACCAGATTTTAAAATGAGCAGAAGATTTGACAGCTACCTGACAAAAGAAGACATGCAAATGTCAAACAAGCCTATAAAAGTATGCTCAACAGTGCTAGGCATTATGGAAATGTGAATTAAAATCATAGTAAGAAGTTGCTGTATATCTATTAGAACAACTATAATTAAAAAACTGACCATACCAAGTGTCAACAAGAATGTCAAGGAAACAGAATCCTCATACATTGTTGGTGGGAGTTTAAAATGACATGACAAAGTTTAAAAAATAGATTGGCAATTTCTGAAAATGTTAAAAATACATCTTCCATGTGATTTAGCCATTACACTCCTAGATATTTTCTTAACAGCTTAAAACCTGCCATACAAAGAGTTGTATGCAATTATTTATTGAAAGTTTGGTTTCTAATCACCCAAAACTGGAAACTATGCAAAAATTTATTACGATAACCATATTGATATCCAATAACCAATTGTGGCATATCCATTCAATTGAGTACTATTCAGTAATATAAAAGATAAACTTTTTTAGCCAGGTGTTCTGGCAGGCGTCTGTAGTCCCAGCTACTCAGGAGGCTGAGGCAAGAGAATTGTATAAGCCCAGGAGCTGGAGATTGCTGTGAGCTGTGATGCCACAGCACTCTACTGACAGCAGTAAAGTGAGACTCTGTCTCTAAAAATAAATAAATAAATAAATAAATAAACTTTTAAAACAGATATTCTACTTTTTTTTTAGAGACAAGAGTCTCACTTTATCGCCCTCTGTAGAGAGCTGTTGTGTCACAGCTCACAGCAACCTCCAACTCCTGAGCTTAGGCGATTCTCTTGCCTCAGCCTTCTGAGTGGCCAGGACTACAGGTGTCCACCACAACACCAGGCTATTTCATTGCAGTATGGCCACGGCTGGGTTTGAACCCACCACCCTCAGTATATGGGGCCAGCGCTGTACCCACTGAGCCACAGGCACCACCCTCTACATTTTTTTATTTGAACAAAGTGATAGGGGACATGGGAACTTTTTTCATGTTTGTGTGTAGTGATCAAATCAGGGTTTTTAGGGCATCCATCACATGATTACAATACATTTTTGGTAACTAAGGTCATTCTGCTGTGCTATCAAGCATTGATTTTATTCTTTCTTGGCTGAATGGTGGCTCATGCCTGTAATTCTAGCACTCTGGAAGGCCGAGGTGGGAGGATCCCTTGAGCTTAGAAGTTCAAGATCAGCCTGAGCAAGACACTCTGTTTCCACTAAAAATAGAAAAAATTAGCCAGGCATTTTGGTGAGTACCTATAGTCTCAGCTACTCAGGGGCTGAAGCAGGAGGATCACTTGAACCCAGGAGTTTGAGGTTGATGTGAGCTACGCTGATGCCAAAGCATTCTATTCTAGCCTGGACAACAAAGAGAGACTGTTTCAAAAAAAATCTTCTATTACAAGCAACAAAATAGATAAATTACAACATAATTATAAAGGGCCAGATACAAATGAATATATACTATATAATTCAATTTTATAAAACTCTAAAAATTGCAAACTAACCCATAGTGACGGAATAATGACAAGTGGTTGCCTGAGGGTAGGCGAGGCAGAAGGAAAGCATTTGGGGATACAAAGAAATGCTTTGTATGCATA
>CAUYPK010065613.1:0-12571 GCA_963574355.1 Loris lydekkerianus
AATTGGCTTGTCAAAGATCAAATAACGGTAAGTAGCTGGATCCAACTCTTGGTTCTCGATTCTGTTCCAGACATCTATTTCTCTGCTTTTGTGCCAGTACCATGCTGTTTTGATCACTATCGATTTATAGTAGAGTCTCAGGTCTGGTAGCGTGATTCCTCCTGTTGTTCCACATCCTCACCAGCACTTGGTATCATCAGTGTTCTGGATTTAGGACATTAAAATAGGTATACAGTGATAGCTCACTGTTGTTTTAATTTACATTTCCCTAATGGCATATAATATAGAGCAGCTTTTCATATGCTTATTTGACATCTGTACATCTTTGGTAAGCTATATGTTATCTTTGGCCCATTTTTAATAAGCTGTTCCTTAATTATCTTTTAATTTGTTTATATTAATTGTATCAGCGAATTTGGATTTATTCTTACTGTTACATTTATGCCTTCCAACTGTCATACTTTTTCTTTTATTATGTTTATTCTCCTCTTTTCTTTATATTGGTTCAGATGTTATACATTCTATTTACATTTTATTCTTTAGCCTTCAAATTTTTACAAACACATTGAGTTTGGCAGTCTTACATTAATGTTTCTACTCTTTTCTTTTAAAAAAATGATAGTAGAAAATGGATTATCCTTTTCCACCTCACATGTTATTATTGGTTAAAATTTTAGTTCTACTTTGCTTTTAATTCTCTATCCAAATGAATTATCAAGTATTACGGTTCATGTCTATTTAAGTTATATACATGTTTATTAATTTCTTTGCTTATCATTGTTCCTTGCATCTCATTCCTCTTCAATGTTTTCTTCATTTTTAAGGTAGAATCTTAGAGTGATCACTTCTCTCACTTTTACTTTTCTGAAAATGTCCTTATTTTGTGCTCAGTGAATAATAGTTTTTCTAAGTAGACAATTCTAGAATGACTAGTACTGATTTCAGTACTTTAAAGGTAGCAATCTTTCATGATCACTAATGATTTTGAGAGTTCTACTCATTGATTCTATTCTTTGTAAACTGTCAATCTTTTCTCTCTTTTTGCTATTAAGACTTTTCTCTTTGTCTTATTTTGAAATTACACTGTTCCATGCAGATTTATTTTTTGTTTTCCTTCTCAGAACCCATGGGATTTATTCAATATGATAATTCATGTTGCTAATCAAATCTGGAAAACTCTGAGCTAGGATCTTTTTGAATATTGCCCATTCCTTATTTTCTCTGTTTTCTCTTTTTGGAAATCCTATCAGCTTCATTATGAGTTTCCTGATTCTGTCCTCCCTAACTTTCAGCCCTTTTCCTTGGTGTTCAAGTCTGGTTAATTTTCTCAGCTGTGTTTTATACATCATTAGACTTCTTCATCTGCATCTAATCTGCTAATTACCCAGTCTACTGTGCTTTAAATTCAGAGAAGAATACTTTTATATGTAGAAGTTTTGTTTTTTTTTTTTTTTTACATTTTTCGTATTTTTCTAATTCTTTCAAGCAAAGCTTTACTCATTCCTTTTGGCTTCTGAACATTATTTTGATCTTTTTAATAATTTTATATATGTGTAAGTGAATTTGTCCTTCATATGATTTGCCTATTAGTGCAATTTTGTGGTTGCTAATTCTCCAGCCAGACTTATAAATGTCTGCTGCCTTGTATTCATGAAAGGTCATTTCCACACAGATTTTGGAAATTTTTTTTAGGCAAGTAAAAATCTTGACTCCTTTCCTAAGGGAGTCTGGGTTGTTGAAGTGTCACTCCCAGTTGAGCCTTTTCTTCTTCCATTCCGTCTACAAGTATCATTTACACGGAACAACTTTTATGTTAATCTCTCAGCCTAGAGTTGAAGCACCTCTTAGAAAGGATAAATTTGGCCCCAACATCATTGAGGTATGTGAAAAACAATTTTTTTTAGTTTATTCAAGACCAGAATGGAAACAAACATCTTGCATTTCTCCCAACCAGGTGGTAAATACATCTAGTCTCTTTTCTTAGAGCAGCTCCTTTCAAGGTTTCCAACTCCAGTCAAGGACGTCAGTTCCCATTTCCTGCCTTTTACTGGGACTTTCTTGAGTAACTCAACTTGTGCTGTATCTTCCTGGGAAGAGATTAAAATCTAAGCTGTATCTCTTTCTCCACATCATGTACCCCAATCCCTTCTGACTTAAATGGAAGCCCATTACTGTGGCTTTCAGATCCTCTTCTTCCTCTGGCACACAGAAATTTTTATTTCTTTATTATAACTGCAGGCATAATACAGATATGTATTAAAAATGTCATTACAGGCCAGCTGCAGTGAATAATCATACCTGTTATTTCAGCACTCTTGGGAGGCCAAGGTGGGAAGATACCTTGAAACCAGGATGCACTAGCTTTAGCAATATAATAAGACCCTGTCTCTATAAACAAATTTAAATTAGCTAGGCATGGTGGTTCATGCCTGTAGTCTCAGTTACTTGGGAGGCTGAGGCAAGAGGATCTCTTGAAACCAGGAGTTTGAGGTTGCTGTGAGATACACTCAAACCACTACACTCCGATCTGGGCAACAGAGGTACTATCTCTGAAAAAAAAAGTTATTATATTTCAACAATCTTCCTAGGGATTTATTATGTCCTGAATTTTGTTCTCCCAAAATTTATATTTTGAAGCCATAACCTCAAGTACCTCAGAATGTGACTGTATTTAGAGATAGAGCTTTTAAAGTGCTGATTAAGTTAAAAATGTGACCTGTATATTGCAGGTCAATTCATAATTGCCAAGATATAGAAGCAATCAAAGTACCCATCAACTCATAAATGGTTTAACAAACTGTGGTACATATATACCATGGAGTTCTCTTCAGCCATAAAAATGGATGGAGGCCTTACATCTTTTGTATTTCTCTGGATGGAGTTGAAACACATTCTTTCTTAAAATAAATAAATTAATTAATTATTTTATTGAGACAGAGTCTCGCTATGTCACCCTCAGTAGAGTGCTGTAGCATCACAGCTCACAGCAACCTCAAACTCTTGGACTTTAGTGATTCTCTTGCCTCAGCCTCCCAAGTAGCTGAGACTACAGGCACCCAGCACAATGCCTGGCTATTTTTTTATTGTAGTTGTCATTGTTGTTTAGTAGGCCTGGGCTGAGTTCAAACCCACCAGCCCTTGTGTATGTGGCCAGCGCCCTAACTGCTGAACTATGGGCACTGAGATGTGAAACACATTCTTATTAGTAAAGCACTTTAAGAATGGAAAAGCAAGAATCCAATGTACTCAGTACTGATATGAAACCAATATATAAACAACTACATGCTTACACGAAAGAAAAACATAAATATATTTAAGTGAGGGAGAGGGGAGAGGCGGGCAAGAGGAAAGGGAGGAGGGAGGGTGACTGGCAAGCTCTCACCTAATGTGCACAATGTGAGAGTGTTCAGCACACCCTCTGGGTGAAGAGCTCAATTGCAACTCGAATTTTATCTTAGAAACAAAAGCAATGTAACCTAAACATTTGTATCCTCACATCATAATGAAATGTTTAAAAAATGAGTACTTTAGGTGAGGTGCTAGCCCTATCTGACTGGTGTTATTATGAGAAGAGACAATTTGGACACACAAAAAAGGGACAGCAGGAATGCCCATGCACAGAGGAAATACCACCTGAAGACACAGCAAGAAGATCTGCAAACCAAGAAGTCTCAGAAGGAACCAAAATGGCCAACACTTTCATCTTGGAATTCTAGCCTCCAGAACTGTGGATAAAGACATTTATGTTTATTAAATCACTCATTTGGTGGCATTTTCTTATGGCTGCCCTAGCAAAGTGGTATAGTATTTTAGGCTAGGAATCTCTAACTAGGTCTAGCTTTATATTTTTCAAATTTTTCAGTTTTTTAAATCAATCCCTTTATCCTCCCTATTTGTAACACATAACATTTTGTGTATTGTTATACATAAAGACAGTGTTTTATAGACGCTTCCTGCACTATTAAAATACAAACTGATGCTGAGGGAAAGTGGTCAAAAAAACTGGTTTCACAGTAAGATAAATGGGATGAGGCAAAAACAACTGCCACTTTTATCTATGAAGTATTTCAAAGACTCTCTGAGTTCAGACTATTTCCAGATACTAGAACAGGCAGACTTCAGACTGACTTGAAGACCTGGAAGAGAAAGCACCTACCCTGGAGAAGTGCCGAGTTATTCCAGCTTTCTAGTATGTCTCTCAATGTCTACACTGCTTAGTCTGAAGCCCAAACTCGAAGCACTTAACTCTCAAAGGAGAAATTACTCATCCTGTCACAGTAAGCATTTTGGCAATCATCCAGAGAAAAAAGACGTATCACTTACTGAAAACTTAAACCACTCAGAAAAATCACTGGACCTGTAGTCCACTTTCTACCAGGGTTTGCTTAGAAAAGACCAATTCATCTTCCAACAATGTCAGGAATGAATGACACTAAAAACTAAATGGAACAGAACAAAGACAACACTGCTACTGTGTGAGGAAGGGAAGGACATATATGGTATGTGGAGATAGTCTAGCATGAGGGCAAGGAAGGCGGGTGCAGTGAAGAAAAGGTGGTCGGGTAGATGCATCAGAGAAGTTACAGTTGTAAGTCAGGTTGACTGTTCTTATTCGGTGCCAATTAATTATGAATATTATGTTTTAGAAAAATATTCAGCTTCACATCAAACTTCATGCCTCTGAAAAGGTTGATTTATGTGTCAGAGGAAATCAAATGCCAAAGACAGGGGCTAATGCCAAATTGCCACCTTATCTCCCAATGACCTAAAACAAAAGGGCAAATTCTGGTCTTTGACTGAGTTTGAATATCGGCTTTTCCATTTACTAGCTATGCAACCTGGAACACCCTGCTTAACCTGCTTGTACCTTAGTTTTGTCATTTATATCATCAGAATAATAGCACTTACCTTACAGGGTCACTATACAATGAGTTATATTTGTAAAAGAAGCTTTAATAGTTCCTAGCATATAGCAAATGCTCTATAACTTTTTAAATAAACGAAATAGCATACATTTCATTAATTTGTTTTCCGTGAGAGGGAAATTAACCCAAGAAAATTTTTCTGAGTTGAAGTTTCAGTTTTCTAGGGTTAAATGTGGAAACAGTACCAATTTCATTTACTGAAAATAGTTGTAGCTTAAAGCAGCAAAAATTCTCACATTTTCTTCTGACATGAGGGCCTTACGAGGCAGGGAATATTTGGGAATGATATAAAATCCTTCGTGAGTATGGTTGGGGTTTCCCTTGCCTCTATGCTTGGGCCTTCACCTATCTAGAATTAACTTCAAGAGCCTGCAGAAATCTCTGACACTGCTTACTGAGGGCTGAGGGAATTCCTCACCTATTTTTTAGTGTCTTTCCCTAGTTTCTCTCCTGGACACTTTCAAGTGGGTCAGAGTAGTACTTGGGGCTGACACAATTTGACGACATCAATTATCCAAAAGCTGTTGGGGGAAAATAAAGTATTTAAATCATAAAAATTTTCTTAAGAAGTTATTGGCAGGGTGGCGCCTGTGCCTCAAAGGAGTAGGGCACCGGCCCCATATACTGGAGGTGGTGGGTTCAAATCCAGCCCCGGGCCAAAAACTGCACACACACACACACACACACACACACACACACACACACACACAAGTCATTGGCAATTATCAAGCTAATAGAAAAGATACAGTAATAAAAGGCAATTTGGCCCCACCAAAGCACTTCCATCTGCTGCTTATCCAAACTGGTTCTAGGAACTGTTTTTTCCCAGCTTTGGGTGACTGACTTGTTGCCCTCTAATGGGTATTTGGCCAAACTGTATTTTCTTAGAAACAAGTGAGAAAGGAATTTTCTACTGAGGAGCTCATTATGTAAGAGTCACGTAGCAGATGCCACAAAATATCAGAGTTAGAGAAAATCCTCTAAATTCTCTGGCTGAAATCATCAATGTATGTCTACACAGGGATTTCATCTCTGACAATACCCAGAATTGTAAGAATTAAATTTAGGGATATTAAAGTTTTGGTAAATTTGAAAATGGTTATAGTTAAAATTGCTGGCTTATTCTCTGGGTTGAACAGAAATAAAAAATAGACTTTTGTGCACATTTCTCTGTGTACACATTAGAGGCTGTGCTAAGAGTTTACAAAGGTAAAAGGCACACTAAGATACAAAATCCTTGATATTTAGACTTACAAATTCTTACATATTAGTGGTAATTTTCATAGATTTATTCATAGAACAATCACTTTCATGATGAATTTATCCTCAATTTTCATGCCAAAGTAGATGATTTGATAGAGAGCTTCCAGCAATTATACAACATGAATCAGGCAGGAAAATATTCAACAGATACTACATTAAATAGCTGGTTGTCTGTATTTCACCTTTTTGTTCTTCACTCAAAAAGAAAACTAGCAGAACAAAATCCAATTATCTGTTTTATTTTATTGTTTTCAGAATAAATGTGGGGTAGTTTATATTAAAACCCTCAGAGGGAGGTCTCATTGACCTAGCTGTCCTGCTGAGCCATTACTCATAAATCTCTAATAAAGACAAGCTGTTTAAGAGTGAGAGCAATAATTTTAGAATTCAAATGAAATTTCATTTTTGGAAATTTGGGCAAGGAATGGTGTTGTGATTACCTTCGATTTTAAGCCATTCTCCTACAACTCATCCATAATAGGTGCTAGGCTCACGAGGTTTGTTGTACACAGACAAGTCCAGGGCAATGTCCCAGCCCATGTGGGACATTGATCAAAGGGGCCAAGCAGGAGACTGGTCAGGGTGAGTGGAGAGTGGAAGAGATAGAAGATCAAGCGGAGGTGAGAAGTCCTCTGGCTGGGACCTTCTTCCAGCTACCCAGTGTCCACTCATGAGGGATCCAACTTCCTTGGTTTCCTGCCTTTGGATGCAAGGAAATTGTTTACTTATGCTTTAAAATCCAGGACAAATTAAGACTTTTAAAGATCTCAGAGCTGAAATGATATTACAGGCCTCCCTCTCCCTGATATATAATTCTAAATAAAAATAAGTTCAATGCCTAAATTGCTATTCTCACACTTGTGATAAAAGTAGAGGAATTTCTTTGTAATTGTTCCAATTGCGATATTTAGATTATTTTATCAAAGCTAAAAAATTCATTTCTTTGGCTATCACTGTTTTTCTGGTGTCCAGCTTGTGTTTATTCAAAAGATAAAGGAAAGTAAGAAGAGAATGAGAGGGTAGAGAAGGAAAAGGGAAGGAGAAGGAAAAGATGTCCTAAATTGAAGTTGTGAATTCCTTAGTTATTTGATAGAGTCTTAAAAATTTCACTGATAAACTGTGTCATTTTTTTCAATGCCTGTTCCCCTGAAAGTCATTTAAAATGCACAAAAGCAAATTAGGTAACCAAAATACGTGAACCCTATTTCACATATTTCAAAATATGTGAAATTTAAAACAATTAAAAAGAACTGGGGAGAGGGGAGGAAGGAGGGACATGAGGAGTTACGATGTATGTCACACCTCTTAAGGGTAGGACTTTACCTAACAAATGTAAACAGCGTAACCTAATTATTTGTGTGTGTGTGTGTGTGTGTGTGTGTGTGTGGTTTTTGGCTGGGGCTGGGTTTGAACCCACCACCTCTAGTGTATGGGGCCAGCGCCCTCCTCCTTTGAGCCACAGGCACCGTTCCTAACCTCATTGTTGTACCTTCATTGAACCTAAAACAATTAAAAAAAAAAAAAAAAATGAAAGGCAGATCAAGGGAACATTTTTTGCTTTCTGTCCTTCCACCCTCTAAGAACACAGCAAGAAGCTGCCATCTGTAAGACACAGGCCCACACCAGACACTGAATCTGCTGGCCCCTTGATCTTACACTTTAGAGTCTCCAGAACTGTATGAAATAAATTTCTGTTGCTTAAACTGGATAATTTATAAAATACTTTATTATAGTAGGAGAAGTGGGGTAAGAAACACACCCAATTAGAAATAAATAGCTTTGAAAATCTCATTTGAAATAAGAAATTTAGTGAAATTGAATTATTGGCCTGGTAACATAGACAGACCATGATTTCATGTTATAAATGTTTTCTATGCCTATAATTATTGAAGGCTTACAAATTTCTGACATTTCTTACATCATCCCTCATATTGCAAATTTCTCCATAGTTTTAAGTGCTCTTTCAGGCCAATGAATATAAATGATACACACACACATACAAAGAAGTCATTTTAAATAGTCTTTTCCAAAGTGCAACCTGCCAAAGAAAAGCAAGTAAAAGGAGCCAAATTCCAAGAAAGAAGGTACCATGTCTGTGGTACCTGGCACTCAGCAGAACCTGCCAGATATTTGCTGAGTAAATAAATGTGAGCAAGAAAAATTTTGTTTATTTTGATACTATCATGCAACAGAAGAAAAGAAAAATTGTAGTCAACTGGTTGTTTTGCCTCAAATAATGAGCCATTCTCCACTGATTTTCTTGATATTTTCGTCAAACTGATCCATGCACTAGTTCAATAGACTAATGTATCTTTTCTTTTTCTCTGAAAGGACAAAAAGGCCGTCTCACTCTGTCTTGCCTGTTGTCTTCTTTTGGCCCAGAACCATTTTCTTATGTCACAAGGAACTTGACCTTAATTTCAAGGTCTGGGAGGAGCAAGCTGGTGCTGATGACGAGGTTGAATGCTGCATACCTGCAGCCTGATTCGCTCAGCTTTACAGAGAGAGGCCAGCTCTCTCCTCAACATGATAGAGCAGCTCAGAGGTAACTTGCAGGGCAGTAGCCACCTTCCCTGCCTTTGTGGCCACTTATCTGCTGAAGTCAGACCAGGACGAATCTACTACCAACCAAGTAACCTTGGGCAAATAAATCTTTACTTTCCTGAGCCTCAGAGCCCACTCTAGGTGAAAACAATCATACCAGCCTCCTCCCCTGTTTGAGGATTGATTATATGATAATAAATCCCTAATGCTTATAACCTGGAATGTAGTTAGTATTCATTAAGTGAAATTTTGTCTTTCCCCTTTGCTCTTTTTTCCTATCCATTAGGTACCTAAGTAGTGCCGAAGAAAAAGCCAGAAAAAAAAAAAAATGACATTGACTCTCCCCAAACCTCCCTATTGTAAATCATTGCCAAAACATCCCCTTCCACTATCTTGAGATGGAAGCAACCAGATTAATTTCTCAGTAACCTCTGAGAGTAATTTTATAGATTTTTCCATGTTTGCTCAGACACAAGAGAAATGAGACCTGAGCTCTTGGTGCTGAATTGTTTCTTCTATTACTGATTTACAAAATGACAGTAGAAATCAGGAAATAAAATGCTCATCCTAAGAATGATTAAAGTGGCATGAATACAGGCTTGCTCATCCTGGTTGATCTAATCAGCGCCCTCACAGGAGGGAGAGAAAATTGCTGCAAAAACAAGTCATACATTAAAACCTCATAAATCAATCCTTTAAATGCAGAGAAACAAAAACATAAAATGACTCCTCTCCCTTGTGGTGGCAGAATTTTTTTGATCCTCCTCTCATCTCTTTCCATCAACAGCCTAGGGATGGGAAGGGGAAAAGCATGGGTCACTTGTGCAGCCGAGATGTGATATGATCTGATGGGAGCCAGTGGTCTGGGGCATTTCAGCAAGGATGGTGCAGGCATTGCAAACACGCCCAGAGCAGCACTAGAGCCATTCATTCCTAATTTCTGCACAGGGGAACAGCAGGAAATGCTTTCTCAACAACCAACAATGATCCTGGGGGCTATTTGCCAAAAACTTTGAACATTTGTAGTTCTACAAAACCTTACTTTTGTTTGCCCTGGAGGATGCTACCCCGGTTGCTCTATTACAAAACACCCCAGGTTTAACTTGTGTGTGTGTGATCTGGGGCAAGTCATTTCCCCTCTCATTCATTTAAATATTAAATATTCATGCAGTACTTTCGATGTGCAAGACACTATCTTAGGTGCTGGGGACGTGATGGTGAGGAAAGCAGACCTGCGCTCTCTCCTCATTGGATAAAAAAGGAGAAAGGCTTTGATGATGTACAACTGCAACTAGGAGAGAGGCTAATAACAGAAGGACTTGACCTAGTTAGGGAGGTCAGGGAGCACAGCTTGGTGGCCAGACGGCAGCCTGGATTTTATTTTGTATTCATTCCCTCCACTGTGTGCCTTTATGCAGAGCACAATGCTATAGAGATCCAGCATCCAACCCTGTGACATGAGATCTTGTATAAGCAGAATAAGAACACAACTAGTGGTACTATTTCAATGATGTTAAGAGTATGATTTACCCAGAAGGAAACTTGGAAGATGGAAAGAATTTTGAAGGATGGAGCTAATATGTGAAAAAAGGGTGTGTGTGTGGGGGGGTGGGGGTGGGCAAGCATTGTGTAGAAGAGCAGGAGACAGATTAATAAGACCTGGACAAAAGTGAGTCAGATGAGAGTAGGGGCTGGAGGCATCGTCTTCAGAAGGCTCCCATGTTTCTGCCTGGAGCTGGCATCAGCATGAATCATGGAGGACCAGGCAAAAGAAGGCAGGACTAGAACTGATAGACAGGAAAGAAAATGAGTCTATTTTCCCTTCAATTTTAGTGCTAGTACCCACTTAAAATTTTTTTCAATAGCATAAAATATATACGAAGAAAATAAAAAAGTATATATCATACTGCCATTCAATTATCTATTGGTACTTTGGATTTTAGCTATTTTTTTTTTAATCCACATGTACAAAGGCACATAAGATTTCAATTGGTATTATATTGATAATACTAATTTTATGATGTGCATTCATCACTTTTTTGATATGCACTAGGTATTTTTCCAATTCAATAAGTATTCAATTCTGTCACCATTTTTATGAAGACAATGAAGGCCACTGCGAGTGTATCATGATATATATAACTAATACCAAGCTATATATTAGTTTCCATGTTTTGGCTATTATAAGTAATCTTCTGATAAGCATCCTTTGGGAAACCGAATACATAAAAAATATCAATCTGCCTGTGAAACCCAAGATTAATTTCTGTTTTTATGTGATGGTTGTGGCTCATCGGGTACCACTTACATGCACACTTGTCAGCTGTGGCATGCAAGCAGAAGGCTGTAGTGGGAAAAGCACTGCGATAGATGGTAAAGATTTTGAATTTCAGTCTTAGCTCTTGGCCTGAGCAATCTTAGAAAAAATTGGCCTCCTTAACTCTGAAATTCTTCATATATAAAATGGTGGCAGTGGGAACAGGTGAAGAAGGCATTTAGAGTAGATACAACTTTCCAAAGCACTAATTCTGAGGCACAGAAATAGATGTCCATCAGTTAAAAATAATGTTGTATTGAAAAATAACTTAAAACACTGGATAAAATTTAGAAAATAAGATTTGTGGACACTAATTAAAGATATTGAGGTTCTTCTTCAGAGTTTAGCAGAGAAAGGAGTCTCTCTTTCTCCCATGAAGAATCAGAGTCCACTATTCAGCATCATGTTAAGACAGAATCCTTCATGGACTCACAGTCTTCAAAGTCTATGACACTGGCTGGATACTATCTTTGCACCCAACAACCCGGCCTGTCATATAGATATTATTCAACTAATATATATGAGTTGGGAGTAGAAAGTTCCTAGGGTATTCCCTGAAGAAGGGGAAAACATTGAAGAATAGTTGGTATTGAACTGATATTCAGGAAGCATGAACCAGATAAGATGCATCAGTCACATCTACTTGTACTGGTTAGCCCTCCATTTTAACTAGATGTCCAATACATACTTTGAATATTATACCTGGTTAGACTTACAAATATTAACCCTGGAAGGAACTTCAAGAATTATCTAGTATATCACTTCCTAAAAGACTAAGATCATCCTTGTAAATACTCATTAATATTATACAAGGCAATTTAGTATTGCTTAAAAGGATGGGACCTATTATAAGACAGGGTTGGTTTGGATTCTGTCTTCACCTCTTACTTGTTGTGTGACTATTTGTAAGCTACTTTCAAGGTCTCTAAGCCTTGGTTACCTCATCTCCAAACAGAGAATTAGTTATATTATACCCACAAAATTAGTTCCAATTTTGCTACTTAATATGTTTAATATATGTTAGCTATTATTGTTGTTGAATTATTTGACAAGTTCTTGTTAGGCACTTCTCTGTAACAATATCAGCAGACATTCTACCAAGAAATTCCAACAGTTGCTGTCCTTCTATACTACCCATCAAGACAAGTCTTCATATGCATAAAGTCTTCAATGCAATGAAACTACCACTTGCTAAGCACTTAGAAGGTGCACAAGAAGGTGTTCAGGAGATTTAAACTTAAGACATGAAACTATAAAAATACTAGAAGAGAGTGCAGGGAAAACCCTTGAAGAAATTGGGCTGGGGGAGTTTTTATGAGAAGGACCCCCCGGGCAATTGAAGCAGCTTCAAAAATACACTATTGGGACTTGATCAAACTAAAAAGCTTCTGCACAGCCAAAAACATAGTAAGTAGAGCAAACAAACAGCTCTCAGAATGGGAGAAAATATTTGCAGGTTATGTCTCCAACAAAGGTTTAATAACCAGAATCCACAGAGAACTCAAACATATTAGCAAAAAAA
>CAUYPK010065614.1:0-10398 GCA_963574355.1 Loris lydekkerianus
CGAGCACCTAATTTTTATGCCGACAGAATTAATCAACGTGTGTTACATTGGCAAAAGTGCACTGATTCAAATGGTGCTTATTTCGATTAAATTGAATAAATATTCACTGAGATATTACAGTTTAAAGTAGACTCATAAAAACGGACAAAACTTTTGAAATGGGACAGGGGGAGTTGAGGGAGGGTCTGGAGAGGTGTGGCACTGTGAAGGCTAGGGAGTACTGCAATGCTGTGTCACAGCCAGAGAGCTTGTACAATTATGAAGGCAGGAACCAGAATCCTGAGCAGGGAGCCTCTCCTATAGGGCCCGTCAGCAGACAGTTCCCTTCCGTAGGTTGGACAGAATGGTCACCTACCACCTGTGTAAGGTGGGAGGGACTCCCCAGGTGCTCTGTATGAACACACATGGAGGCCTTGAGGGGAGCTGGGGGGAGGGTGCTGGGAATGGCAGTTATGGATTCTAGCGGTCTAGAGGGTGATAGCCAGACTGTAGCAAGAATGTCATCAATAACTGGTTTGCAATAGGCTAGGGAAGGTAGGGACCATTTGGCTTATAAGTCTCTATATCAGAACTGACAGAATATAGCCCTTGAAACTTACCAGGTACTTAATAAATCTTTTTTGTTTGTTTGTTTGTTTGTTTTCATTCCTTTACTCAATATTTCATTTCCTTCTCTTCAAATCAATAGCTTAACTGAATAGTACAGAAAAAGATCAATTCTGGATTTGAAATAGAAAATCCAAAATCAGAGGTAAATGTATTTTCTTAATTAAAGATGTACCTATCAGAGGCCATAATACAAGAATTCCTGATTTACCATTTTATAGAAGTGCATGCTAATAAATAGGGTCAGGTGGCATTTTCTTGAACATTAGCCAAGTTAGAGGTGAAGGAAGGTTAAGAGACAGTCTTCTATGTTACTAGGCAGACTTTTACAAAGGGATATATGTGGGTAAGGAAAAACTGAAACTATCAAAGTAAACTCATAAAATGAAAACCATTTTAAAAAAAATCTAACATGAAGTTTTGAGCTAATAATAGAGTCTGACCAAATAAAAAAGGAAAAAATAAAAATAAAACAAAGAGACACCAAATCCTGTTAATCTTCTTGTTCCATTGGTGGAAAAGAACTTGGATGGGAGGAAACTTTTTCAGGGAAGCTCTCAGAGTAACTGAGATGCTCGGGGTGACATGGTAAATGGCGATTGGATCAAATTACTTACACTAAAAACCATGAAAAGAATTTCACACTGTGTCTACCTAAGAAAACAGGTTTATCAAGTGCATGATCTTAAATGTGCTGAGGTTTCTTTTTTCCATTTCTCTTTGCACCGTTGTGCTCCTGGAAGAGTGAAAGATGTTGTTGATGACAGTTCTGTGAAGGAAGGCAGAACGGCACGCCGCGTTACAGTGCTGAGTGCAGAGTCTGACCTTTGGAGCAGCCTGGTAAATTTCAGAAGTGAATATTTCTATTTACTTTCCCATAACAGTTTTAAATTTCATAATCTTATTATTATTTTTTTTGAGTGTTAAATCCAGAGGCCCTGAAGTCAATGTCCGTACATGAACCTAGACATTCTACGAATGCCTTGAATGTAAAATTTGTATGTGGATGTGTACAAGTTTTTTCTGAGATGAGGCAGGTAATATTTTTCAGCTTTTCAAAGTTTTTTAAGACTAGGAACCATTTTATTTTAATTTTTTTTAAAGTTAATTTTTTATCTTTTTATTAAAATTTTGGATTAATAGAAGGGCACATATGATTAGGTTACACTGTTTGTGTGTGTCAGGAAAAGTTAGAGTTCTATTTGAGTCCTTCACCCAGGAGGTGTGCCACATAGCCCTACATTATACCCATGAGGAGGGGACTTACTTGAATTTGTGTTTTTTCTCTCAGGTAGGCCTGTAGTTGTTTACCTACTAGATTCAAATTAGTATTGAGTACGTTGGACGTGGAGGTAAACACTTCGTTAAACTCGGTTTGGGATGTGTGTACTTGCGGCACACTTTGGCTGGAAGACATTCTAGCTTTCTCTTTCTCCTGTGTTGGGTCAAACCCACCTGCATTTCCCCCTGCCTGCAGCTGAAACCACCACAGGGACACAGAATATTCCCCAGAAGCTAAGGGGGAAAGAATATCATTCTTGAATTTTAACGTCTGAACACAATGAATCTTGTGGAGGCCAAGTTCAGGATAAGGGGGAAAAAATCCTGATTCGCTGGCAAGCACCTGAGAGCTGCCAGTGTCCTGTCCAGCTCAACCTTCAGGAAGGAACACCCCTGTCATCTTCTATTGAGACAGTTGTCACAGTGCCAAAACAAGAATGAAGTTCTGCACCACTCCTCAAAAGAACAAGTCTAAGAGGAATAGGGTAAGGACATTTTTTTTTTTTTTCCTTTTGAAATACTGTGAGGACAATGAACTTGCAAAATGTGGCATCTTCTTTCTGTATTTGTTCCTGGGAAATGTGGAATCGAGAGTTGTTAAGGCCAAAGACTTTAATTGGAGCAGTGTCGCTGAATCCTCGTCTCAACTAGAAGAAAAGTAAATGTTAAATGTTCATGTATTAATAAAGAACATTAACTTCCAAGAGACAAGCAAAAAATAAGCAAGAAGACTGCTTCTGGTCATGTATTTCTAATTGTTGTAATGGTAAAAATGAAAATTATTACTGAGATAGAAAGAAGAAAATAGTAAAAATTCCTCCTCAGATTAAAAATGAAAACAAAGTTTGTTTTCCAAGTAATAATACTATCTTGTACAATTTTCTCTCTCCCTCTTTTTTTCTTGAAGTTTAAATATATTATCCTATTTTCTTCTAGATTACCCTTGGGATGGTTATTTTTATTTTTATTTTATTTTTATTAATTTTTAATTTTTTGGAGTCAGAGTCTCACTTTGTCACCCTGGGTAGAGTGCTGTAGCATCACACCTCACAGCAACCTCAAATTCTTGGGCTTAAGTGATTCTCTTGCCTCAGCCTCCCAAGTAGCTGGGACTATAGGTGCCTGCCACAATGCCCAGCTGTTTTTTTAGAAACGAGTTCTCGCTCTGGCTCAGACTGGTCTCAAACCTGTGAGCTCAGGCAACCCACCTGCCTTGGCCTCCCAGAGTACTAGAATTACAGGTGTGAGCCACCGTGCCCAGCCAGCAGTTACTTTTATATGTCAACTTGATTGGGCTAAGTGATGCCCAGATAGTTGATAAAGCAATATTCCTGGGTATGTCTGGGAGGATGTCTCAGGCAGAGATTAGCACTTAGTACATAATAAAGGACACCATTCTCACCAGTGTGGGCAGCAATCATTTAATCCTTTGATGGTCTGAATAGAACAGAGGAAGGATGAATTGAGCTAGGACCCCCATTTTTAACTGCTCTCAGTCATTAGTCCTCCTGATTTTGGGCCTTTAGACTCAAACTAGGACTTACAACCATCAACTTCCCTCGTTCTGAGGTCTTTGAGTTTGCATCAGAACTTCTTCACCAGCCTTCCTGGGTCCCCAGCTTGCAGACAGCAAATCGTGGGACTTCCCAGATATAACCCTCTAGATCCAATTGTTTCTGTTTCTCTGGAGAACTCTGACTGGTATAAACCCCTCTTCCTGTTCCTTTTATTCTTGTGAAGAACTCAGGTTTAGGCATTATTTTTTCTCCCTTGAAAGTGATGCCTTTTGTTGTGTGTTTGTTCTTGGTGCTCCTTGTATTTCTGTTTGTCTTTGATATGTAAATATTTGCTATGAAAATATCTAGGTGTGGTTTTCATATTTACTCCTCTTGAGGTTCACTTCAGTCCCCAAGTCCATGCCTTGATTTCTTTCATTAATTTGGGAAAAATCTCATTCATTTTCTCTGCAAATATTGATTCTGTCCCATATCTGTCTCTGATCTCCTTCTGAACTCTAATGGTCTTTTCTAGACTTTTTGGTGATTCCCCATTTGTTTCTAAGCTTCCCTGAATTTTATATTCTTTTATCACTTTGATCAGCAGCCTTTCAATCTACAGTTCAGATTACCAACTCACCTCTTGGCTGTGTCTAATGAACACTACCTACTGACTTCCTAGTTTTAGTTCTGTTATTAAGAGAACTAAAATTTTAAATTAAATTCTTTTAACATCAGGTTATTTCCTGGTCAATTTCCCATTTTCTCTTTTATCTTATTGACTGTATTAATTACAGATAAAGTTCATATCTGATAACTCCAATATCTGGAAAACTTGTGGATGTATTTGCAGTGGTTATGTTTTGTCTTGGTTTTGCCTTGATTAAAAATGCTTTGTTAGTGTGGGAAGTTGTGTATTTAAAAAAAATTGTCAAAGTTCTGGGTGATATTATCCTAGTCCAGAAATAATTTCCTTTGGCTTCTGGCAGGTAGCAGAATAGGAGAAAATTGCTTTAATTAAGTGATGGATTGAGCTGAAGTAAGCCCAGCTTCCAGTCTTCATAGTCTGTTCTAGTTGCTGTTAGCCTTAACAGGATGATTATTATCTCTTTGACTTAGTCAACAAGGATGGAGAATATACTGCATTGATGCCTGTTACTATGGCAACATCAGCCACTTCATCAACCACCTGTGTAACCCCAACATCCTTCCCGTCAGGGTCTTCATGCTGCACCAAGAACTTCGATTTCCATGAATTGCCTTCTTCAGTTCCCAAGACATACAGACTGGGCAGGAATGAGGGTTTGACTATGGCGACCGCTCCTGGGACATCAAAAGCAAATATTTTACCTGCCAGTGTGGTTCTGAGAAGTGCAAGCATTCAGCTGAAGCTATTGCCCTGGAACAGAGCCACCTGGCCCGTCTAGACCCCCCACCCTGAACTGCTGCCTGAGCTCAGTTCGCTGCCCCGTCAACACCTGAGAACGAACCGCATCCTCCCTTCCTGGCCTGGAAGGCCACTGGCTCAGCAGCCTCCCTGCCACTTGCTGCTCACAGCCACACCTGGGGGTACCACCATCTTCTCTCCCCACTACCCCTCAACATATCCCCAACCAGAGACCCCAGCCAGGCCCTGGAGGTCTGACAGCCCCACTCTCCCAGAGTTGGCTCCTCCCTGGAAGGGTGACTTCAGGGCTGGCTACCCCTATCCCCACCCTCAGCTGAAGTTCAATATTACCCTTAACTCTAAGGCCTAATACTTCAAGGGTTTTAGTTGAAATGCTGGGGTGCTTATCAGTTTTCCCTCTGCCTTTGTTGGTCTTCTACCCCAATTTTTATTTCTTCAGCATTGGAAACTGATGATTCTTAGCCTAATAGCAGAAGTTTTCTCCCCTGCTGGATCTTGGCCCCTCAAATCCTATCTGTCCTTAGAACTCTTAATGCTATCAAACAGACTTTCAAAAAGCTTTGTTCAGCTTTTCTACTTTCCAGAGAGGATTGGTCTGCTTTGAGCTCCTGCATGAGATCTTGGAGAAATAACTTGCATTTAAATACAAGTATGTATCAATGTCTAGAATTAATCCATATAATTTCCCCCTGATTTAAGGCATTTATACTTTTTGGCTACTTTTCACGTTTTATTGAGATGATAAAAAAATCACTCTCAAAAGATGGGTTGTTCCTTCCCCCGTATCTTTTCTTTCTCAAGAAAATTTTTAATTTCCTGAAGCTTCGTGACAAATGTGCATATAAACACCTACATTCCTCTCTTATACTGCTCATAACTTCTTTCAGTTTTTATTATCTTCCTGTTCCTTAGATTTGCTTTTTTGTTTTCCTGGAGTTTGTCTTCCTCTTTCTCTCTAGAAGAGGTTATGGGTTAAAAACCTCTTAGTCCTTGTACATACAAATACATTTTAATACTGTCATAGTTCAAACTAGTTTAAATAGACATAGAATTTTGGTTTAAGATATTTTCCTCCAAAAGTTTAAAACTATTGTTGTTGAAGAGAAGTTTAATGCCAATTTGATCCATGTCCTTTAATAAGTACTTTTTTTTTTTTTTTTCCAATTTTGGAAGTTTAGAAGAATTTTCATTTGAGTTATAATTCATTTGCCATAAATTTACTTTTCAAGTGTACAAGTGTTTTAGGTATATTTTTATATATGTAGTTTATATTAGGTACACACAAAATATCTTTATGATACTTTTAGAATGTATACTATGTTTAGAAGGTTGCTTAACCATCATCCATTATCCTTTTTTTTTTTTTTGGATATACTTTTCTCACTACAAAAAGAAACCTTGTACCCATGAACAATCCTGTTTCCCCTGAATTTATTAAGGATATTGTTCTGCTGTTTTCTTTTGCCTTTGTTGTGCTTGTGTCCATGTGTGGTTTTGGTATCAGAAAAATTCTCCCCCTTGGAGAATAGGTTAGGAGGAATTTCTTTCTTTTCAATGTTTTCAAACAGCTTAAGGATAATTGCTATGAGTTCATTGTAAGTTTGGTAGAATTTGGCAGTGAAACCATCAATTCTGAGTTTTCCTTTGTTGGGAAGCTTTTTGTTACTGATTCAATCTCATTGTGCGTTATTGGTCTGTTTGAGTTTTCTATTTGTTCCTAATTCAGTCTTGGAAGGTTGGGTGTGTCCAGAAGTGTACCCGCCTCCTCCTCCTCCAGGTTTTTCCATCTGTGAGCCTGTCCTTGTCCCTGGTGGGCTCTGATGGGCTTTCCTCTTTCTGTGCTGTCAGTTGGAATGTCTCATTTTTCTTTTCTGATCTTCCTTGAGTCTCTCTTTCTTCCCCCCTGCCCCCTTGGTTAGTCTAGTTAGCAGTTTATCAATTTTGTTTGTCTTTTCAAAACACCAACTTTTCATTTTATTAATCCTGGTTTTTCAGTCTTTTGTAAAAATTTCTGCTCTAAACTTTATTATTTCTTTTCAATTTTGGATTTGCTTTGTTCTTATTTTTCTAGGTCTCTGATGTGCATAGGTTATTGATTTGAAATATTTCTATTTCTTAATGTAGGCATTCAATGCTATATAAACTTCCCTGTTATAAATGTTGTTACTGTATCCCATAGGTTTTTGTGTGTTATGATTCTATATCCATTTGTTTCTATAATTTTTAAAATTTTCTTCTTAATTTCCTCATCAACCCAATGGTCTTTCAGGAGTATGTTGCTTAATTTCCATGTTTTTTGTACAGTTTCCAAAGTTCCTCTAGTTTTGAGTTCTAGTTTTATTCCATTGTGGTTTGAGAAGATACTTGATATAACTTTAATTTTTTTTATGTTTGTTGGACTTGTTTTGTGACTTGACATACGGTCTACTTAAAGAATATTTTATGTCAGTCCTAGGGCCTGGAAAGGGTGAGGAGGGGTGCAAGGTTCTCCTGTGACAGGGATTGCAGGAGTCTGTAGTGGGAATGTGGGTGCTGGGTTTTCTCATCCTCTCCTCACCTTGGGGAGCCTCTCCAGGTGTCCACCCCACCTGAGCCCAGCAGTCTGCCTGCTTCCCTGGCTTTCTTTGCCTGAGGTGTGTCTGCTCATGTCCTCCTGAATTGCAGTGTTCTGTCTTAGATGATCCATTTGAGGAATGATTATCTATTCACTGTTTTGGTTCTTCTTTGCAGCAGAGGTGAGTGCCAGATGCCCACAATCAGCCCTCTTGAAGACCCTCCTCTCAACACAATTTCTTGAAAAGATAATTCTTTTTCCACTGTCTTGGCATCTTATAATTATCAATTCACCATCAATGTCGGGATTTCTTTCTGAACTCCAAACTGTATTTCATTCATCTTTATGACAGTAACACAGAGTCTTAGGGACCCTTAGGACTCTGGACCTGCGTGAACTCCCGCTTTGGAGCAAAACCACTGGTCTCCAGGCAGCCTGCTATATTTTGTATTATGTTTTGAAATCTTCCTACTTTATACTCCTTTCTTAAGATTGTTTTAGAAATTCTGGGTCTTCAGAATTTTCATACAAATTTTAGAATCAGTTTGTCAATTTATGCAAATATTGTAACCACTAATTCAGTAGTTCTACTGAATCTGTAGGTCAATTTGTTTGAAAAGCAGTTTTAATAAGTCTTCCAATTCATGGACATGAGGAGTCTTTATTTACTTTGAATTTTTCAAATTATACACTGCTTTCTAAAATTTATTTTTGCATATTTTAATGCTCTTTTCATAGAGTAGCAATCTTAATTTTAAGATCATTGCTGTTATGCATATGTTCTGTTGAATTTTGTATATTAAGCTTGTATCCTGTAACATTGTTGAACTTGTTTCTTAGCTCAGTTGCATTTTTTGTAGCTTTTTAAGGATTTTCTAAATAGAAGATTAAGTCTTCTGTAAATATAGATAATTTTATTTATTTATTTTCTTACTGGATGCTTGTAATTTCTTTTGCCTATCTAACTTCTCTGACTGGTTGGGAGTTTTTATTTTTCCTTCTCCTTATTTCACTCCGTGGATATTTCAGCATTGCAAGTTGTTGAGCGTTTCTTCAACTCTGAAACATTTTCCCTGTCTGCATTTCTTGGGGAATTCCTTTTATTTTTGTTGTCTTTTCTTGAACTTTCCCTAAATACATGTTAGACATTTTTAAATCTTTCTTTTATGCTTCTATATTTTTCTCTTAGACGTTTTATCGCTTTGTTGCCTGTTTCTACTTCTACTTTGGTGTTTGTTCTCCTGTTCTCTTTGAGTTATTCTATCACATTTGTATCGTAGGATTCATATTTTATATTACCGGGAGCTTTGACTTTTTTTTTTTTTCTCTCCATAACAACCTATTTTCAGTGGCTTTTATGTACATTAAATTCTCTGAGGATATTAATTATGATCACACTAAAGTTTTCTTTAGTTCTTACACTCTTTAGATGTGTTCCATACTGAGTTTTCAAATATTTTGTTTTCTTGTTTCTGATCATATTTTAAATGAGAATCTGATTTGAATAAAATTAAGGACTGGAAGTATATTTCCTCAGACTGAAGGATAATTACTCTTGCTGGCAGTGGAAACAGGATTCTCGAAGTTTCTTTCTTTTTTTGATTTTTTAAATTACTCTGTGGAGTTTTGAGGCTTGTGACCACGTGGAGTTTCTTCATAGATTGTTTTCTAGAGAGGAGGGTTTCAGGCTGCAGGAAGACCTAGCATTCCATTTATATAAACTTTAGCACCAGCTGTGAGCAGGGTGCTGGTCATGGCTCATTTGTCATGCTCCTTAATTAACTGCCACCTTATTTTATATGACCCTCTCGTTTTCATAGCTTCCTATCCCAGTTCTGGGAATTATTCAAAAGTCTTGTGAGAAATGTCTTTTTTTTTTTTTTTTTTTTTTTTTTTGTAGTAACATATTGTCTCTGTTGACAGTATAGAGAGATTAGGTTTGTTGGTTGTTTAGTGTACTTGTGTTTCGTTATCAATATGTCCCCATTTGCTTTATGTCTTTCAAAAACTATTTACATTTGTGGTCTGCTGATAGAATATTACCTGTTTTTCCAACACTCTCATCAATTTGTTTTTATATCCATTATACATATATGTATGCGCACACACACATCCACATTTAAACTTGGAAGTATCTAGTTGGAGAAGAAAAAATATATTTTTTTTGATCAGCCATCTTGAAATGGTAGTATTGTCCTTTTAAAAATGAAACTTTTCTCTGTCTGCCATGGAGCCACAGCTGTATTGAAATACCAACTTGGAAATTTTGTCATTAACTTCTCATTTACAATTCATTTCTTTATAAAAAAGATTATTTGAAGCTGACATCAACATATTCTCACTGAAGGCCCTAAATCATGATATCACAGCCTGTCTGGTTTCAGAAACACAAAGGAAGACTCTAAAAACACAAGACTCTCTTAAAATTATTCAAATACACCATGAAGAGAGACAGGCGTGCAGAGAGAGGGAGAGAATGCAGGCCTGATGCGGGAGTCTTTCTTCACTGCGTATCGTCATTGACTGTCTTTATGTACAGAAAAAAAATGTTAAAAATGCAAATAGTGTAATACTAATAGCATTCTTTCCACTGTAGCAAGGCCTAGTCTAAAATAAAGTGATATATAGGAAAAAATTCTGTCTTGCACTTAGATGTTCAGTTGCAAAGTGGAAATACTGTGGCTCTAAGGTTTTAACAACCCTAAATCTTTGTGAGACTCCTTGGACTGCACAGAGAAGTCGTTTGGGTGCAGATGTCCCTCCCCCTCCCAGTCTCCTTCCTCATCCCCTATGTTGGAGTTCAGATGAGGCAGCGTGAGGACTCATGCACACAACCCATAATGCTGGGGAAGTTTTGTTTCCTCAGTGTTTTTTTCAGGGTTACCTTGCCTTAGAATACTAGAAAGAAGGAGGACGTTTTCCTCACTTGTCTCCTTTTATATGTGCTAGTTTTTTTTTTTTTTTTTTTTTTTTTTTATTATTGACTAATTTTTTGTACAGGCACTAATGTAACTGTTATTTTCAGAATCAATTAAACCCAATACCGATAAAAC
>CAUYPK010065615.1:0-12373 GCA_963574355.1 Loris lydekkerianus
GGTGACTGGGAAAATGCCAGGAAGGCTATGTTGAATATTGGGATGAAAATGTGTCAAATGGTTTATGAAGCTAGTATATGATGCCCCATGATCATATCAATGTACACAGCTATGATTTAATAATAAAAAAAAAAAAAAAAAAAGACATGGCAACAATAGAACTTCTGAGGACTTAAGCCCACTTACATTATAATTCTCCCAGGATACACCTCCTTTCCAGGAATGACCCTTAAGAAAACTCCAACTATATGGTTATATAAATTTGAGTTATTGACCTGGCAAGAAACTTCATCTGCCAACTACTTAAACTTGATGCCAAGTAGCTCACAAACTGAAAACTCATCACAGTGTCTCCAGACATCTTTATTCCCCACATGTAAAGGGTGGCAGAGAACATTTTCACTTGGCAACCCTCCGTCCCAGGCGCTGTAACTGCACACAGTGAATGTCTTTGTAAACTGTGATCCAGCCTTTTCGGGACAGCCACCCATGCACACCTCACTGTCTTGCTCACTAGATAGGCGACTCTTCCTCATGCTTGGCTTCCACACCCAGAAGTTAACACAGTGCCTTATACATAGTAGGTGCTCAAGAAATGTAAAAAATGAGATATGATTTCATTCTCCTCATTCTTTTATTTGTTCTATTCCCCTAAACTCAATGCAGTTCAGCCCCAATATGCAAAAGTTGCCAAGTGTAGTTGTTCCAGAACAAATCAGAAGTGGGACAAAGTAAATTAACCAAGTCATAATCAATAGCAAAATTACAGGCAGAAGCCAGTGAAAGGGTTAGAGCTTCTAGAGTGTGCTGTGGTAGCATCATATGAACCCACCTCATATACTCAATAGCTCAATGCCATTTGGGTATATACAAATAGTAGTTGAAATTCATGACAATAATTCTCATTTTAAGTTCCCAAAATGATAAAATAGCATGACATCAGAACTCACTTTATTTCTCTGGCTTAATACGGCCCTTAATGATTTCCTTCTGAATGCATTTCAAGGACTGTACTACATCTGGGGATTGTATGGCAGACTAGATCTAGTAGATATGAGGGGTGGAAAAGTAAAAAAATAGAAGATGACTTTCCTATGCCAATAAAGTTGGTATAAGGTGTGCTTTATCTTCAAATGTAAATAAGATTTCCTTCAGTGTTGTGTTTCTTAGTTCAACTTCTTTCTATGGCATCTAACATAATTATTCTTTCCTGAAATTAAGTGAGCAAATGTACATTTCAAAAAAGCAATTATGGTGCAGCAGCACCTGTGGCTCAAAGGAATAGGGCGCCAGCCCCATATGCTGGAGGTGGTGGGTTCAAACCCAGCCCCAGCCAAAAACTGAAAAAAAAAAAAAAAAAAAGCAATTATCAATACTTACCATGTAACTGTTTTATTCCTGACACTGGCCCACATACATAGCCTCTCAACAGCCTTTGTTATATTACAGACAAGTAATATTGTCCCCATTTTATATGCTAAGAAACTGAGGCTCAGAGATTAAGAAACATACCATATCACAAAATTTAACAAGTGAGGGATTCAAACTAAACAGTTCTATTTGATTTCCATCCATACTATTTCCACTACACCACAATATGTTTTAAGTGGCTTTCAATGAAAATGAAAATTGTATCATTTGCTGCTGCAATGCTGCAATTTTCAAAGGAAAATTTGAAAATGTAAATTCTTCTTCATAAGGGAACCATGGGGTTAATAGTGGCAAAATGGAAAGGGCTGAAATTAATATCCTTATTTTCAAAATCAGAGAGGAAAGACCAAAAATGGGCTATATTCTGAAGGTATTGGCAATGATGAAAAAAGCAAACTTATTTCTGGTATTGTTCATTTCAGTGTTTTTCAACCTTTTTTATCTTGTGGCACACTTAAATTATGTTCATTAAAAACACAGTAAAAAGAAAAGAATATACTTAGTGGGCTTTGAACTTCTTTCAAAAATAATTTAAGTAATGATCTTTAAAAATGTTCATGGCACACCAGTGTGCCAAAGCATAGTTGAAAATCACTGGCTTATTCCATCCTGTCTACACTTCTATAAGGCTTCTAAAGATGTTTGCCCCAGACCTTTCACCTATGGTTCTAACAAAAAATTAGTTTACTGTCAGCACACATAATTGGTTATAGTCACCTCTTCCAAAAAGATACACGAAAATGCATGTTCATGAAGCCCCTGAAATTGCCCACCTTGCTTTATTTCAAGATTGACTATGGCCTTCTGTTGCTTCTCCATAGACGTTGCTAAAAAAAACAACTTACTTCTGGGCTTGGTCTGGACAACCCTTCTAAGCTGGTTGTTTTTCTTTATCTTTTTTTTTTTTTTTTTTTAATATGGAACGCTTCACGAATTTGCGTGTCATTGTTTTTAAACACAGACACACATAAGAATGATCTGAAGAATTTTTTTTTAAATACCATTCCCTGGGCTTCATTCCCAGAGGTTCTGATGCTGTTGGTCTGGGGTTGGCCCTGGGCACTGGCATTATTGAATTCTCCCCAGTTATTTTCAAGTGTAGCCAGAGTTGAGAACCACTAGCTTGTGCCCCCTGCCTCACCCTGCCACAGACACACATATTCCCACCATCTGATATCCCAAAATGCTAGAAAATACTAGAAATTAATGATGGTCCTTTACCCCTCTGCTTGAAATCTTCTGTTCCCACTCTTTCACTTCCCACATCTATGTATTTTGCTAAAATGCTTTACTCAAAAACTATATGCAAAAATTCTTATAGACAAGTAGTTTAGAGAGACAAAAACATCTTACTTAACAGCCCCTGTGAATGAGTTCGGACAATTAAGTTTATAAATTCATCCTAGAAAAAGTGCTACAAGCCTCATTGCTAAATATCACTACGGTCACCTTCAAAGTAATCCCCTTGGGAAGCTGTGCACCAATGCCAGCTCCTAGTCCACCCTTCAAAGCACTTTTTCTAGAATGAGTTCTCAGACTTCATTGTCAGACTCATACAAGGATGACTCTGATGGCCATTCCAGAAAAAGAGTTTCACAATTCCTTTGAAGGGTGAACTAGGCACTGGCATCAATGCTCAGCTTCCCCAGGGAAGTACTTTGACAGTGACGATAGTGATATTCAGCAATGAGAGATGTAGCACTTTTTCTAGGATCAGTTCCCGAACTTAATTGTCTGACCTCATATGTTCCCAATCCTGCCTATTTTTCTCATACTTTTGGGTAGCTAACAGGAAGATTAAACTCTCAAGAATATTTGAGGAAACTACCCAAATAGTTTGGAAACTTATTTAGTTGTTCCATGGACTTAATTTCCTGTAGTGGGAACATTGTAGTTATGAACTTCCATTTGGGGAGGAATGTGATAAACAAGCCTAGATTGCCTTCAGTCCTCAGCATGGAGTTGTTGTCAGGGTAGTAGTGGTATAGGAGTACAAAAAGGACAGAAAGAGACCATAATTGTCAAAGCCAAGTCAGCCTCACTCTCTGTGTGTCCTATGTGACAGCCACGGTGCTGTGTGACAGGGTCTGCAGAGTGTGCATGAGAGAAACACAGAAAATTCAGGATCTAGGTGGAAATGTAATTTATGAACAGGAGAAGATCTGTGAAAGCATATAATAAATCCCTACTTAATGGAGAAGAGAAAGGAAGGGATTACCTATACACATTTGTTTATTTTTTCCGCAGTGTTTGGCCAGGGCTGGGTTTGAACCCACCACCTCCAGCATATGGGGCCAGCCCCTTAATTCTTTGAGCCACAGGTGCCCCCCATATACACATATTTTGATACCAACATTTCAGGGTCTCTTTTCCAGTGACTCATTACAATTACACAACTATTTTGATACCAAAGATGAAAGAATTAAGGTTCAGAAAAGTTATCCTGGAGTCAATCCAGCATATGGGTAAGAAATCCACATTCAAATCCTGAGAGCATCTTGGGTAAGCTTTTTTCTCTGAGCTTCTATTTCCATAAAATTTACGGGTAATAAGATCTCCTATATAGTCATGGTGAAAATTACGTAAAAGTATAAATGTAATACAGCAATCAATTGCCAATCATTTGAGTAATCCCTGTCTAAAAGGTTATGGCAGTTGAAATTCACTCAAGATAATACAAAAGTCACAGCCAAGAAATGAACTTGGGTCTGTGAAACTCCATTTCCTTTCTGTAACACAAGAAATGGAGACCAAAAGAAAGAACAATGAGATGGATTGAGAAATTAAAGGAAGACTCTGAAACCAAAGAGGTAAGAAGTCAGCTACATAAAAAACAAAAAAAGAAAAGAAAAGAAAGAAGAAAAAATTTAAATTAGTAAGATTTATGTTACTTTTTTATGTTTACTTGCTTCCTTCCTGGCATTCAACATCAGAAGTTATATTTAATTGCTCTTTCAGACACAGCTACAAACTTTAGCATAACATTAAATAACCATGAGATAGAGCAGAGAACAAAAATTCAGAAGCCAAATTCATGAATCCCAAGTCCCAACTCCTCTGTTAGATCTATTAACACACCAGCCATTTGCTCTCCAAGTTCTGGTCTGAGCCAGGCCTCACAAAAGGTGAGGTGTGGCCACACTTGTCTCTGAGGGCAGACACAAAGAGAAATCTGTAGAAATTCTTGACATCTGTGAAGCCTTTGAATGAAAGGGCACGTCTTGGAGTGTGCTGGCTCTTACAATCACCTTTCAAGGTGCCGGTGCCACTCCTCGTATTTAATGGCCTCCACATGCTGCCACAGCTATTTATAGCATCATCCCCAGCGTGTGTTTTATTAAAGCCTCTGGATCATATTTCTTCGCTTTGTAAGTCTACTTCCTACAATTGCTCCATTAAATTGTGCCTCCCTTTCCCCCTCCTCCACATTCTTGGAAATCCAGTGGGCTACACAAACAAATGGATAGGATTATCAAAATATTTTTAAGCCATTATTTACCCTCTCTGTTTTTCTTATGCTTCCCTAAGTATGGTTGTCTATACCATGGTCTTCCTGGAAACTTAGATCTGACAAGGCAACCCAACAGATGGTTAAGTCAGCTGAAGAGTCAGAAAAGGAGGATTCCAAGAAGATCAGCAGGGTGATCAGCAAAGTCTGCTCCTACATACCCAGAAACTAAGCCAGAAAAGGGCAGCAGGAACATGGAAAAAAAAAAAAACAAAAAAACCTTGAGACAAAATAAAAATGCAAACAAAAAGGAGGTGGAGCCCAAAAAAAGGCTGTAGTGATCAATCAAGAAACTAAAAAAGATTTACCTGCAGAAAATGGAGATGCTAAAAGCAAAGAGTCCAGTCTCTCATGAAGCAGGAGAGAAAGAAGCTAAGTCTGCATGGTATTATATACTTTTCTTTTTTTGGAGACAGAGTCTCACTTTGTCACCCTCAGTAGAGTGCCATGGTGTCATAGCTTAGAGCAACCTCAAGCTCTTGGGCTCAAGTGATCCGCTTGCCTCAGCCTCCCAAGTAGCTGGAATTATAGGCATGTGCTACCATGACAAGCTAGTTTTTTTCTATTTTTAGTAGAGATGGGGTCTTCCTCTTGCTCAGGCTGGTCTTGAACTCCTGAGCTCAGGCGATCCATCAGCCTTAATCTCTCAGCATGCTAGGGTCACAGACGTGAGCCCCCAGGCCCGGCCATATGCTATTTCTTATCACTGTTCTTTGTCTCCCTTCTGGTACAATCCAGAGAAATACTTTTATCAACTATTTGTAACTGCAAGCATTTTAGCAGCTCTAGAAACACATTTTTCCAAACAGAGGGAATCCTACCTACTTCACCCCGTTTTTGAAACATGTTTAGACAAGTGCAAACTTTTTTTAAAAGTTAAATCTTGTCCTGGTTGTTTATCTTTCTGTACAATCAGAAAATAGTGGGATATTGAATTACAAGAAGCTTCAGTTACCTTTGGTATCAACTGAATATTCCATGGATTGGGGTTGGGGTGGATTTTATATCCTATAATACAAAGCATATACCTAACGGCAATGTTCAGACACAGTCATACATTTAATTTGTCTTAGCATTTTAAATTACTCCTATTCTCTTGTTGGTTTTTAGTGGAATTATTTCTGTAAAGGAAATTCCTGATCTTGGCCCTGATATGCTCTTGTGCCACCCATGGCCGTGGTAGTTCATTTTCCCTACTGACTTCACTAATGTCCTGAGAAAAAAATCAGAAGTTTGAGTAGGTAGGATGTGGGGCATATGACATTAATTGTGAATTAGTGGAAGTTCCATTGTGTTCATATGGTTCCTAATATCTATGTACTGATCCTCAAAGAAAAACTAATATTATCTCAATTTTTTAAAGATCTAGGTATATATTAGGATTAGTTTACTCAATTTCTTTGTGTTAATAGGATATAAAATATAGGATTTCCTAGAAAAAGATAATTCTTAGCCCAGTAATCTGTAAATCGGGGGGGGGAGGGTGTTTTGTTTTGTTTTGATCTTTGCTAAAATGAACAGCATTTGTGATGTTCTAGGCACTAGTGCCTTTTCTCCATTAATTATCCTATTTTACAGAGACTAAAGTGGGGCTAGGGAGAGAGAGTAGCCGATCAGAGTCCCACGACTAGTGGGTGGCTGAGCAGAAGCCATAACTCCCGGGCCTCAGTGCTCAATCCTTACTTGTGCCTTGGGCCCTAACCCTCATGTGTGCCACACCTGTAGCATAGGCTTTGCCTGTCTGGCTGCTCGAAGGATGTGACCGTGGGTGCCTGGGCAGCTCTTAGAGCAAAACCCCTGATCACAGTTCTGTCTTCGTGACCTTCTAAGGTCTGGTGTCACCCACCACCCCCACCTCTCTGTGCATGCACAGCTGCCATGTCTCATCACGGCCACCTACATCCAGGCTCCCTCTTCCAGCCCCTCCTTGAGTCTTCTCTCCCGCCCTGGTGTGGGCTCTCCTGAGTCCCCTCTGAGAGCACTGCAACAGCCCCTGTATTAAAAAGGAGTCTCTGGATCCCAGGAACACAAACTCACCTCAAAGCAGCCCAGGTAAAGAGAGCGTGGTTGGAAGGTCACTGGGAGGAAGGGCTGCAGAACAGAAGACTGATGCCACCTGTGGGCTTTGACAGACCAGGAAAGGAGGCTCCTCTGCCTCCCCAGATCTTGCCTCTGTTTCTCTGCCTGTCACCTCCATTCTTTCCATGCACATGTCATCCCACATGTCAGGACACACCTCCACCTACAGCTCTAGGTGTGCCATCCCACTGCTTCTGCAGCTGAAAGAGACACACTCATTCTACAAAGCTCTTTGGAAAGAGAATCCAAGAGAAGCAGACCTCTAGATCAATGAAAACGAGCAAAGTCAGGTAGGGACTAGGATGTGGAAAGACGTGCTTACTAGAGGAGGGACAGTCCCCAGGCCAGGCTGCCTGCCTCTCCAGTGCTGTGGATTTGCCCTTACTGTTTCCTCCCCAACACCCACAGTGTGGTGTCACCTCACAATCTCCCCACAAGGCCACCTTGAACAGCACCCAGCCTGGAAGCCTCATGGCCTCCTTCCTTTGAATCCCCAACCCCGCTATAGTAGTTGCTTCCTCCCTTGGGCCACTTTTCCTTACTGACCTTGCAGAAAGGATGATGTTTGCATGTTTTCTGGCAGAAATCAGTTCCTTGAGAGGAGATCTTAATCACACATCTATTCCCTTAAAAATACCAAACCAAATTCTTGCCCAAGACAGTTACTCAATACTCATTTTCCAAATGGCTGAGTGCATGAATCTAAATGGCTGAGAAAAGGTTCAGTAACCACCCTGGGTGTTAGATCCCTCTCAAACAGTGCAGGCTCCCCAGTATTGCGGGAATAATGTCCTTTGTTGAAGATAGAATGAACTATGACTTTTCTCTCTGCAGGGTTTAGTGACACCATGTATTATTTTACTAATCTAGACCCAGTGAGATATGGCTCAACAACACAACTGACACAGCTGTGGATACCAGAGAGACTCTATTGGATTCATCCGGACTGAAGCATCACCACTGTCTTCGCAGCCTTGGTGCGAGCTACTTCACATCTGTTTCCTCTTCTCCTGAATAGGAGTTAAGAGGAGCTGCCTCACAGTCTTTTCCTCAGGCCTGCAGAGATACTCCCCTGGGCTTGCTCTGGGGTATGTGACCCTTGCAGTCTCACAAAACTGCTGCTCAGAAGGAGACCCTCACGCAGGAGGTTTGATGCTTTGCAGTCACAGTCCCAAAATTCTTTTTTCTTTTTTTTTTTAATTTGGGTTACATTTGTAACCATAAAGCCCAAAGGCCATGTTATAGTTGTGTCCTTCACCCAAGAGGTATACCATATACCCTTACGTTGTGCCCATTACATGGGAACTTACCAAGCCCCCGTCCCCCTCCTTGAATTTCACTGTGTTTTTCTCCTGTGCAGGCCTGTAATTGTCGATCTACTAGTTTCAGATTAGAACTGATTACATGGGGTGCTTGCTTTTCCATACTTAGGAGAATGTTCTCCAAATTCTTCCTAGTGAATTCAAAAGTATATGTATATTGTGGAATACTATTCAGTCCTAAAATTCTTAATAATTATATGTTGCTGTCCACTGGGCTTCTAGTCGATGATGCAGAGGCAGCACCACAGACAATGATTTCTTTTAAAAGGGATGGCTGCTGCTCACTCAGGCACATCAGCAATCACTTGTCCTTATTCACTTTCTTATATACCCAAACTCATCAGATAAAAATAATCCAAGAATAAAGAAGACAAAGGGTAAAGATTCCTTATCAGCGTTAATACAGCAAAGTATGTACATACCTTTCTAAACTAAGAATATCTTATTTGGAGATAAACAACAATGGAGATGAACCACAAAGGGCTGGGTTGTCTGTTCTGTTTGCCCACTTCCCTATATGACTAACTTAAAGTTACTGTGTAAATAGAGGTAGGGGATTAAGTGCAATGGTCCATTGCCCCAGGCAGATGATCTGTCTCCAGCTACGACTTGGTGGGGCCTTCTGTCACACTCTTTCCTTTAAGGCATGACTGCCTGCATTTTTTCAGCAAAGCCACTTATGCGAGCTGGGGGAGAATATCCCCCAAAACTTACATCTAGCCTAAGTACTGGAAATGTTCCTTCTCAGAGCCTCGTACCTCAAGGAGCACAAATGAGACTGATTCACCTTACTAGGGTGCAGTGGACTGTGCCCCTTCAATTATATTCTTGAATTTGTATTTTGTAATGGAAATTCAGTAGAATAGTGGACCATGCCACAGAAGGCTTGCAGCCTGGTACCACCATGGTTCTGCATCCCATGAATTCCCAGGGACAGGTTCTTGGCCATCTGGGCTCCACCTGGTGACTGCCACCTCCCACACTGAGGTCCCCCATGCTGGTATAAGGAGGATCAGATTAAGGCCTGTGCATGACAAAGCAGTGCATGATGACTCTTTGCTGGGGCTAGTAGAGCCAGAGTGTTTGCTGGGCAATTCAATAGGGACAAGCCTCTCTCCACTCCACCCAGTTATTTTGTGGGACCCAACACCATAGTCACCAACTCACCATGGGTTGGAGAAGGGGAGATGCCTGGTTCGACTTCCTCACACCAACCAGGCACAGCAGTCCAGCAGCCAGCACACCCTACACACACACACCCCACACACACAGAGCATCTTATGAGGGTCTGTACTCACTCCACAACCACCCCAATCCCCAAGGGAGTGCCGTGTTAAACAGCAAATAAGAGCCACATTAACAGGTAGAGAGAAACCAAGGAGGAAAAGTAAAAGCTTTCTATTTCTGTATCTTGAACTGAACTGAATTTTTTCCCTCTTTTTCAACAAAGCACTTCACACTTTTATTTAGCACTGAGCCCTGAAAATTGCCTAGTTGATCCTGTGTGTCATCTAGCACCGTGCCAAGTACTTAAACAGTGCTCAGCAATTGAGAGATACTTTCTTGTCACTAAAAAATGTTCACAGAAAAGTTGAACTTTTTATATAATAAGGAGTTTCCAAAATTATTTGACATTTATAATCTCATTTGAGCTTCTGAGGTAGCTAAGACAGGGGAGTTATGTCCATTTCTGTAAATAAGAAACTGAAATTTCAAGTCAGAAGGCCTAATTCATGTGGCCAGTGAGCGGCAGTGCAAAGCTTGGAAGCAGGGTGTTCTGGATTGCAGCCTGTGTCTTCACCAGGTACCTGTGACCCGTGGGGCAGTGACCCATGGGGCAGCTGAGCAGCACTGTCCTCACTTCTCTAGAGGAAGGAGGAACCAACAGCATTGAGCCATCCTGGAAACTTTGCCAGGTGCCATGGCACTGTGAACATTTGCCCCAGCCACTGCAGAAAGGAGTCCCACCCTTGCCCTGCATTTATTTTTTTTTCCCCAAACTTCACAAAACCATAAAAATCAATGATGACTCCTAAGCAGCCAAGCCAGCCAGCTCTCCGCACACCCAGCCCCAGGCTACCGACGCCAGAAGACTTGTTTCTTTGCTCCTGTTGACTCAGGTCTGTTTACCTGGCTCCATAGTTCCAATTTCCTTGCCTTGGAACTTGTGCAGCCCTCAGATTTATGCTCTAGGCAGACTGGGGATTTATGGTGTATTCATCACCCATCCCACCCCAGGACACAGCACCTCTCCCTGCAGCTGTCAAAACCACCCACTCGTACCCAGCAGGGTGTCAAACAGTTCACTGAGGGAAATTCCTCAGCAACAGAGCTCAGTTCTAGCCAAAAGGTTTTGCCCAATTGCTCAAGCCCTGGTGATAAAAATGCCAAATATAATGTAGAGTGAAAAACAGAGGTTAGACTAGCCCAGAGGGCAGAGTGGGGCAGGAGTCAGAGGCTGGGATTAGGGGATACAGGAGGCTTCTCAAGTCCATGCTCCTGAATTTAGCCTGGTGTGCCCTGGCCTTGGAGCTTCTCGGAGTAGATGAAGTTACAGTCCTGGGGGACCATCTTTAAAGCCAAGGTGCTCTTGGGATTGGACTAAATCTCTAAGTCTAGGGAGAAGGCTTTTTCAAATGATTTCAGCTTTTATTTTGGGATTATTAAAGGAGAGACAAATGTGGAGTCAGTCCCCAGAATGTGACTGGGGCAGTCATCTATATGGATCCTTAAGCCAGAAAACGTACAAGTTAATAATAGCTACATACATTGAATGTGAGCCATTTGCCCTCCATTGGGCCTCATATTCATTATTTCTAATCCTCACAACTCTGGATCACATTTATTACTGAGCTCATTTTTAAAAGGAGGACACTGAAATTTGAGAGGTAGCATACTTGCCCAAGCTCACACCATAAATTACACTACCAATTGTAATTGTACTACACTACATACAATACTTCTCTACCAAGCAAGTTCAATTCATGCTCTGTTCACTGAGCTTCTCACTGTTACATCCCATGGGAAAGAATAGTAATGGCCACCACTCCTGACATCAAAGGATTTACCCAGGCTACTTCACTGGAAAATGGCCAGTCTCCAGATGGCTTGTGGCCATGGGTCCCAGAGATGCCGCTCCATGCATGAAGGAAGAACAGGGTCAACTTCTCTACTTCTGGAGTAGAGTGGATGCAGACGTTTCAAGGTTTCCATTCATCAATTCATTCTGTTGCTTAATTTTAATTCTCTTCACTTCTGATTATTTTTCTACTTATGCTAGCATCTCTTGTAGCAAAACAAAAATTAAGGCTAAAAAAGAAAAAGTGAAATGCTGTACTTCTAGAACAATGTCTGGCAGGACTTGGCCAGTAAGAAATGAGCACATTCTCAGCCCTACTATGAAACTAATACATGGCTTTCACATGAAAGCTATAACCCAGTTATGACCTAAGAATAGGGGGAAGGGCCCGACCGGTGACCCGCACCCACTGGGGCTCTGCATTCCCTGACCAGGAACTGCGGGAGCCACGCAACCCTGTGTCCCCCCTCCTGTATCCTCTCAGCCTCCACACTAGCTCATCCATCTGACCAGGGACTCTGGTAGCTGCGTGCCCTCTGGAGCCCTCCCTGCCTCTGCGCAGAGCCCTTCTCCTGGCCAGAAACTGCTAGAGCCTTGGGTTCTCTGTGCCAAAGTCACTGGGCGCCAGGCACAGAGAACCATGAGCACCTCCCCCAGTCCTGTTGCTGAATCCGGGCGTGTCACACACCGGAGCTGCTTCCACAACCACAACTCCCTAACTAGAGCAGCCCCAGAGGAACTACACAGGGTCACTCCCTACAAAGATCCAGCAACAATAAAGTGACCCCGCTGGGGTCTAATTTTGGAGAAACACCTCCCCAACTCTGAGGACGGCCAGAGGCAATGGTGAAAAGCAATCATGAGGCGAAATCAACAGAAAAACTCTGGCAATATGAATAATCAGAGTAGATCAACTCCCCCAAGGATCAATGGGGCAGAAACACCACAAGACCC